>OY979702.1:34782664-34948664 GCA_963855925.1 Inga laurina | reverse complement strand
GGCCTCCCTCCAATTTATTTGAAGGAAAAGATGTTTGCTAATAATATATGGCACAAACATTGTTGAATAATATAGTCATTTTTGCCTCACATATAAAACATGATGTTACTATAAATACTACATTAAAATATGAAGTAATTGTGGAGAGTAGTTTTAAGTGTATTATCTGAAAGCAATCTTCACAAAGATTTATGTCATAGAATTGGAAGCATACTTTTGGCATTTCAAAACCAAGAAGCTCAATTTCCCATTGAATATTAGCACCCTCAGGAACATTGGCTGGCCTGATCAAAGAAAGTCATTCATCATCACACAGTACACGAAGAGAGAATGATAGTAAATCTTTTGGTAGAAATATTCAGTAAGTGATTTATTGAATCAAAATGCTTTATAAAATCTCAATTGTAGATTAAGAGGTAATTAAACTAGTTTCACTGACCTCGAAAACTTATCATAAGCAAAGTCTGGGGGACAAGTGACAAGGGCTACCTCTCCAGGCAGCATCAGACGTACACACATTTCAAACCCCTCTGGTACCTATCAGAAATATATGAAGTCTCAGTACAACGACCTCAATGGAGTATTCATCTCTTTGCAATCATGGCCATGTATTGGATAGATAATTTTGTTTTTTAATAAAACAAAAACCCAATATTAATGTCAGTTTAGAGTGCCTTTGAAAACTCACAAGCCCTTCTCCCGAACAGAACTCCAGTGGTTGACCATCATTATCAACTCTTGTGTCATAGAATACCCTCTTTTCTTCATCAAGAACCATACCCTTGTAATGTACACGTAGTAAACTGTCATGGAGAGGGCAATCCATTGGAAAATCACCTATATGTTTCAAAGAAAATGAGCAACATCTATAAAAAGGGCATAGTAGGAGAAGCACTAGCCATTTAGAATGCATGTATGCAGGCATAACAAATCTTATCTCTCTCCTTCGACTCACAATCTTCCAAATCTGAGAACAAAATCACAAAGAGCAGTAATAACGGTAACTCCTAAACTCTATAATTAAAAAATTTTAACAATTAGCATAACTCAAGCATTAATCTGATGTTTTCCCATAAATGACTTGTTCACCCTCTTAATTATGAAGTTCCATTAGCTTAAGTTCTTCTTGTATAAAATGTCTTAACAAATAACTCAAAATGCACAAACTACCCACCTTTCCCATCACGAATCCGACGTTTTATTAGGCGCCCATCTCCAAGCATATCTCTAACCTGTTAATATATACCAGAAATAACTGTCACATGCAGAAAAAGCTTCAAACTACTAGCCTACAAGCTAATGTATAAAATGCTTGATGACAGATTAATGTAAACTACAGTTTTTCATGGTTAACTTAAACTTCACAAATAATGGAAGTATATAAGTAATTCTTATGTCACGGATGATTCAAACAAGAATGAAAAAGAAAATCTAAAATAATGAGAAAAAAACCCACTAAACTATTGACTGCATGTAATCGTGATAATGAAAGCAATAGTTTTAAATTCCCAATAATTCATTATTCAAAATTTTTTTAAGAATCACAGTATCACACCCTAAATTTATGAAAATAGAAAAGATCCTTATAATATCAATCATGACAACTTGAAAAGAAAGCTTATTATAACTGAGGCAAAAGAAAATGATACCAACCATTTATCCGTCTATTCTAAACACTCTCCAATTTTCCAAGGGACTTGATTCCATGCCTTAAGATAAAACCTTTTGGCGTCCATTATATATAACATTAAATTGACATGTTCAGAGAATGCTAAGGCAGCCACAAGAAAATAGTTCCGAGGGCTAAAAAATGAAAGAAAGAAGGTTAAATCAATGAATGCCATCAATCTCCATCACATTAGTAAATTACCTCTGGATGACATAATGAGTGTAAAATGCTGAGATCAATTTATTTTCCATCATATTAGTTCTTGCCACATTTATAGGCCAGTAAAACAACAAAAATTTTAGCAATAAACCATGATTTGCTCAAAGAAAGATCATGCTCACTTGAATAAAGTGGACAAGCTCCACTTCAAACTGGACTTCTTCATAATCTTCATTCAGTGGCATCAGGGGAGACTGAGTTAGATACTGACTACGAACAAATATTACAGCCTTCTCTTCCCGTGTCATTGTTCCTATCCCCATTTCAAGACCCCTAGGTACCTGGTTTGCACATCAGCAGGTCCAGATATAGGATAATACTGGTTGTTTCTTGTAAGTAAATAGAAAAATGTAAATTTTTAAAAAGTTGGATTTGAATATAACACATATGCCTTTGTCATGTTTTATATTTTATGAAATTTAAGTTTGATATTTCAAAAAATTTAATCTGTCAATGAATCTATATTCATGCCTTATAGCAAGTGTTTAGCTTTTGAAAGTACATTCTGTTCTGGTCTCTTAACAAGTTTTTCAGGCAGGAGAGGAAAAGGTGGGGGAGAGAGGAAATATTGGTGAAAGAATCTGATTACAGAACAAAAACATTTGGCATGCTAAAGACCAACATATTATTACTGCAAGCCAGTCTCACAATACTTATTAAAGAACAAAACAAAGGAAAAAGTAAATTAACTACCTCTGATTTTCCAAATGTAAAGAAATAAGGTTCTCCTTCTGTGTGGGACACAATCAACTTCCCTGCAACTGTCTTTGCCGATATCCTTATAACAAACAAACAAATACAATCAGAAGATTCAGAGCTTCTGGTAACCTATCATACAGTCTGACATAAAAAATAAATAAAATAGGGGAAACTGAGTTGTTTTACCAAGCTTGCACTTCGTAAGGTTCTCGTGGAGATTCCCATCCCTGCCCTTCACATGTTACCTGCACTCGTGAAACAGAGTTAACCGTGAGTTTGTAACAGCAAAGAATGCACTCAGCCTTCTAATAGTGATTTAACCTAATCATATTAGAGCTTGTAAAATTTGCAAAATTCTGATTAGACATTTCATGAAGAATACGAGTTCCAGGTTTTGAAGGTTTGCTGCCTTCACCAAGAGTCAAAAGCTACCACAGGCTATGCAAAGTCAGTGGCATATATGTCCTTTCCAAATTCCTGTTTTATCATGCTGTTAATTACTATAATGAGAAATCAACAAAATGAGGGGAGGAGAGGGAAATAAAGTTCGGGAAATAGATAATTCATGATCAATATCTAATTTCTTTCATTTACTCTTTGGGATAAGACATGCATTTTACATTTAGGCTAATCCAAGATCATATGCAGAGGTACAACATAAGTATACATTTCATACAAAAACACATTCTAGCCACTTTTACCTTTTTTATAACACCCAAGTCATCAGTAACAACCTGAAATAAGACACGAAAAACAGAAAAGAGGGTTAGATCATGGAGGCCAACAGCAACAAATGGTTACCCTTAAAACACATTCCAGGAAAATAAATATATATTTATATATATACACAAAAAACAAGGACTTGCATATCAGGGAGCATACAAAGGATGTGCCCTGTGTTACTCAAATATTCACTGAAGTATATATTTTTCATTCATGTATAAGGGTATTTATATACAAAGGAGGAGCCTCTGAATTAATGGCTCATTATGATGATTGATACTATAATCCCTAATTTAGTGGGATACTAACTATCCCTGATTATGTGGGATATCTACATTATTTCCTAATCATACATTATTTCCTAACACTCCCTCTCAAGTTGGAGCATAGATGTTAATCATGCCCAACTTGTTACAAAGATAGTCAACCCGAGTGCCATCTAAGGCCTTAGTCAAAAAATCACCTAACTGATCACTAGACGGTACATGTCTTGTAGAGATAAAATTCTCCTTGATCTTATCACTTACAAAGTAACAATCAATCTCAATATGTTTTGTACGTTCATGGAACATGGAGTTGGAGGCTATGTGTAAGGCGGCTTTATTATCACACCACAATTTCGCAGGCAATGACGTGGCAAGACCGACCTCCTTCATTAATTGGTGGATCCACACAATCTCCTGTACGGACTGAGACACGGCTCGATACTCAACCTCTGCACTAGACTTTGCCACCACATCCTGCTTCTTGCTCCTCCAAGATACCAAGTTTCCTCCTACAAGAACGCAATAGCCTGTAGTGGACCTCCTAGTCGTTTTTAACCCTGCATGATCTGCATCACAGAAACACTCAATCTTTGTGTGACCATGATTCGTATAGAGTATACCACGACCAGGTGATCCCTTCAAATAATGTAGGACATGCTCCAAAGCCTCCCACTGAGCAACGATCGGTGATACCATGAATTGGCTAAGCCTACTGACAGGAAAGGTTACATCAGGGCGAATTACCGTGAGATAATTCAATTTTCCAATCAACCTTCGGTATCGCTCAGGATAGGCAAACGGTTTAATCTTCTCAGGATCAATTCGTTTTTTCACATCCTTGGGTAGCTCATCAAACAGCACACTATCATCAATGTCCAAAAATGGATTATAAATCATGGGACAGCTACTAGGTGTTGCTCCAAGTTTCCCGGTTTCTTTCAGTAGATCAAGGACATATTTCCGCTGGGTTAGGAGAATGCCCTTCTTGCTTCTCATAACTTCAATCCCAAGAAAGTACTTTAACGGACCCAAATCCTTCATTTGAAAATGAGAATTTAGAAAGTCCTTGAGTGATGAGATCCCTGACGTATCACTGCCTGTAATAACAATGTCATCGACATAGACTACTAAGAGAATCAGGCCAGCATCCGTTCGTTGATAAAACACAGAATGATCACATTTACTCTGATTCAGACCAAACTTCTTAACCACATAACTAAATCTGTCAAACCAAGCACGAGGACTCTATTTCAAACCATATAAAAACTTCTGGAGGTGACATACCTTGCCATGCTCCCCCTAAGCAACAAAGCCAGGCGGTTGCTCCATGTAAACTTCCGCAAGAAGATCACCATTTAAAAAGGCGTTCTTAACATCCAACTGATGAAGATCCCAACCATGGGTAGCGGCCATAGAAATGAAGAGACGAACAGAGGACAACTTGGCCACAAAAGAGAAAGTTTCAGAATAGTCAACACCATACGTCTGAGCATAACCCTTAGCCACCAATCGAGCTTTCAATCGTTCCAAGGTGCCATCAGCTTTGGTCTTAACAGCAAACACCCACTTACAGCCAATAGCCTTCTTTCCAGGAGGTAAATCAACGAGTGTTCAGGTACCAGCCTTATCAAGAGCTATCATTTCCTCATTCATCGCAGCACGCCAACCAGGATGGGCCAAGGCTTGGGAGAGATGGGTGGGAAGGGGAATAGAGTCTACGGAGGCTATGAAGGAACAGGATGTGGGTGACAGGTGATGATAGGAAACAAACGAGGAAATACGGTACGTACAAGTGCGTTTACCTTTGCGGAGGGCAATGGGCAGGTCAGCAAAAGGGACAGTAGGATCGAGATTAGCAGGCACATGTTTAGACACTGGTTCAGGCACCGGTTCAGGCATTGGTTCAGGCACTGGTTCAGGATCAGGGGCAAGGGAAGGTGAGGGGGCTAAGTGCGGATCAGGCGCCGAGGCGGACATGGGGAGGTCAGGAAGACGAGCAGCAACATTACTGTCCTTAGGACGTCTTTGATAAACATGGTGGATAGGAGGTGGAGCAGGGGCCGGCACAGATGCTTGCACTGGTGGGGAACGAACCTCATACACTAAGATAGGATCAAGATCTGGATGAGGGGCAGAAGATGAAGGCAGAGCAGGGACAGAGAAGAACGAAGTGGATTCATGGAAAGTGACATCTGTAGACACAAGATAACGCCGAAGGTCGGGAGAGTAGCACCGATAGCCCTTCTGAACCCTAGAATAACCAAGGAAGACACAATTGAGAGATTTTGGATCAAGTTTAGTGAGACCGGGACAAATGTCTCGAACAAAACAGACACACCCAAAAATTTTTGGATCAATGGGAAACAATGGTCGGGAAGGAAACAAAGTGCTGTATGGAACATCGCCATTGAGAGCAAGAGATGGCATACGATTAATAAGAAAGCAGGCGGTGGAGACAGCACCAGCCCAAAAGGATTTAGGAACATGCATTTGAAACATTAGAGCGCGGGCAACTTCTAATAAATGCCGATTTTTTCTTCCAGCAACACCATTCTGAGCAGGTGTATCGGCACACGAGGACTGATGAAGCATGCCATGGGTAAGCATATAGTCGTGAAACTGGGTAGAAAAATACTCTTTAGCATTATCACTGCGTAAGGTTTTCACAGAGACACCAAATTGAGTTTTGATCTCAACACAAAAATTGCAAAAGTGAGAAAACAACTCGGAATGACTTTTCATTAAATAAAGCCAGGTGGTTCGAGAAAAATCATCAACGAAAGTGACAAAGTACTTAAAACCAAATGTGGACACAACAGGACAAGGACCCCAAACATCAGAATGAACCAAATCAAAGGGGGACGTAGCCCGTTTATTGACGCGAGGTGCCAGGTGAACACGGTGGTGTTTGGCAAACTGACACGACTCACACTCTAAGGACGACAAATGATGAAATTGAGGATACAACCTCTTCAAGGATCACAAGGACACATGACCTAAACGACAATGAACATCAAAAGGAAAGGAACCACCAGAGCAAGCAACGGAACGCGGCACCTGATCGTCAAAAAAGTAATGGCCGCCCGATTCATAACCCCTACCAATAATCCGCTTCGTTGTAAGATCCTGAATCACACAATGGTCAAGAAACAGTGAGATAAAACAGTTCAATTGACAAGTAAGCTTGCTAGGAGACAGAAGGTTAAAAGCAAGGTCAGGAACATTAAGGGCTGACAATAGAGGAACAGAGGATGTAGGTGTAACCGTGCCAGAGCCAAGGACACGAGAAGCAGAACCATTTGCAATAGTGATAGAAGAGGGGTTGGCATAAGGTGCATACGTAGAGAACAAACGATGGTTACCTGTCATGTGGTTAGTGGCACCAGAATCGATGATCCACCTCGAGGAAGAAGTAGCAAGGCATGAGTCACCGTTACCTGTAGCAAGCGCACTCGAAGTGGATGGAACAGTGGCAAGTTGATCTGTGGATTGGGCCATATGAGCAGCTCCAGTACGTTGCAGCTTGTTTTGCAACTTACGACAATAGCGTTTGGTATGACTCGGTTCCTTACCATAGTAGTAGACAATAGGACTAGAAGTCAGAGGATTGTTGCCTGAACGTGGAGGACCTTGGTTCCGCAAATCAACAGAGGTCAAGGATAGTGTACTAGGGCCAGAGTTCAAGAAGTTCTGGTGGTGGTTATCAGTGGGACCACGGCCGGCCAACGCACTAGCAGTAGGAGTAGAGATCGGGTGTAAGAGACTATCTGCACGTAGCACACAAGAGTACACATCCTAAAGCGAAGGAAGTTCAGAACTAGACAGAACCTGGGAACGAACTGTCTAATAGGCCGAGTCAAGGATAGTAAGAAAGCTGATAATCACCAATTTCTCCATATTATCAACCTGTACCTGAAGGTCAGCGGTAGGCGGCATCAACATCTTCAGTTCCTCATACATTTTCTTAAACTCCACATAAAAACTCTTTAAAGAGCGGCCCTACTGTTCAACATGATAAAATCCCTTGCAGACATCATGAATGCGAGTAATATTGCCTTTTCCAGAATACAGAAATTCCAAGCAACCCATAAGTTCCTTAACAGTATTACAGTGACTAACCGAGGAAAGGATTTCGCTGCCAATGGAATTTTGGATTTGCAAGAATAAACGGGCATCAGCGCGGGCCCAAGCCATCTTAGGGTCATCCGTGGGAGGCGTCTCAGTCAAATGGCCCTCCTTCTCAATACTAAGTAAGTACATGCGAACAGTTTTGCTCCAATCCATATAATTTGTCCAGCTCAATTTGTGCTCAGTAATTTTGTTAGTCACAGGAATAATTTCAATAGTGACACTAGTCTTGGAATCAGCCATCAATGCAAGACCAAAACACACACAAAAAAGGATCAACCGATGAAAGGAACCTTACAAGCACACTGCCACACAAAAGGACAGCCCAAATATGAATCGAGCAAAGCCACCAGTAGCAAAGGCAACAGTATCAAAGGATGAAATCACCAACAAGACGACAAAAACACTCCCAAAGGTGGCTCAACAAGCAAATACGATATAAACGAACCAGAAACAGAAGCAACAAACCAGAAACAGAAGCAACAGTGCACTCCCAACAACAGAAAAGGGTGAAATCAACAACGGGACGACAAACCGTAGGTACCCACAACACGAAACCACAAGGGGAAGAACGGCGGCATCGAGTCGACCCAGCTCAGAAAACGGCGTAGGAAAATTTGCCGGAAAACGGCGTCACGCGTTGGCACGTGGAAGTCCGGCAAGAGAGAGGGTGGCGCGTGAGGGCCACGCGCACGTCGGGCAGCGGCGAAACTCCGGGGACTGGCCGATCGGGCAACGGTGAGGCCAGTGGTGGGGCGCGTGTGGGCTGACTCGCCCTGCACCGGAGCTCCGTGCACAGTGAACAGTACGGACAGAAACTAGAAGCCAGAGGAAAAGTCACCGAAAAACGAAAACAGAGAGCACTATGGCTCTGATACCATGTTACTCAAATATTCATTGAAGTATATATTTTTCATTCATGTATAAGGGTATTTATATACAAAGGAGGAGCCTCTGAATTAATGGCTCATTATGATGATTGATACTATAATCCCTAATTTAGTGGGATACTAACTATTCCTAATTATGTGGGATATCTACATTATTTCCTAATCATACATTATTTCCTAACACCCTTAATCATAATGTTATATAAAAGAACAGATACTACAAAAGCATAGTTGTATTACATCCAATGGCACCCATATAAAATATAACTCAATACTTCAAATTACATTTAAAAACTGCGGATTTTGCCGCATTGCAGTGTTCACACCATGTCTCATATCCATGTCATTGTTGTTGCTTCTTAGGAACAAGCACTTAGATAGATTAGAACAAAAAATTACTTGATACTCTTCATTGGTTACAACCGCAATTATTATTTATAATTAGGAAAAGAAAATGACAAGGAAAAAGAAAAAGAGCTTAAAGTTCACATTCTTGCCTTGGCTTTGAAAAAATCTATCAGCTCAATTTCGAAATGAAGTTCATCTTCCTTTGGAAACCCATCAGGAGCAGAAATAGGACAATCATCCTCACCATAATGCAACTGAGGCTTCATCTTGAACTGCAAGAAATAATAGTCCATTAAACTATAAGATAACATGCTAGAATTGAATAATTCATTTTTGCCTGAAAGTAGACAAAGAATAGAATATTCTTTTAATACATAAAAAGGGGGAGGCAGGATATCAGCTTAAAATTGTCCCTGCATCCAACCAAATGCCCATCAAATAATTTGTCAAAATGAATATATGATACTGCCTGCTACTAAACCCCCACTCCTCCCTTATGCAGATTGATCCCTCGTATTTGTAAATGTGTACTAGAGACAAAAATAGCCAAAAACAAGATTTGACCAAAGAACCTAATGAAATCTGTAACATCAGGTGGGCTTCCTTGAAAGAGGGGCCTTATAAGGCCTTGAGTTCCCCAACTCCAACAGCTAGCTTGGGTGCCTATTATTTGGTTCTCCAAGGTGCTTGGGTGCCTATTATTTGGTATCAGATCCGGTCACCAGCGGACCGGAGAAGCCTACCGATGGAGGGTTCTAACCGGCAAGGAGGCCAAGTGAAGTGCCGCCGAGACTTTGGCTTTCTGGGAGGGGTGTATTGATAGGGACCAAGGTAGTATGGACTGACAAAGTTCCACATCGAGTAGTATGGGCTGCTTGATGGAATACTTAAGTGCCTTGGCGCTCCCACCTTAATAGCTAGCTTTTGGGGTGTGGTTCTCCCAAAGACTTGCGCCCGTTACAATGATGCTTTGATTGAGAGTCGACCAACCGAAGAGGTAGCTCTCATCTCAATAGCTAGCTTTTGGGGTGTGGTTCTCCCAAAGACTTGCGCCCGTTACAATGGTGCTTTTATTGAGAGATGACCAACCGAAGAGGGCTACCTGCAGAGGGTTCTAACTAGAGGGGTTGACCAACGGAAAGTTGAGTGAAATGCCGTAAAGTGGGGCCACCGAGACGTTGGCTCTTGAGGGGGCACTATATTGATAGGAACCAAGGTAGTATGGGCTGCCAAAGCTTCAAATCGAGTAGTATGGATTGTTTGATGGGGTACTTAAGTGCCTTGGCTCTCCCACTTCAATAGCTAGCTTATGGGGTGTGGTTCTCCAAGGTGGGAAGCACCCGAGCGCCTTGGAGAACCACACCCTAAAAGCTAGCTATTAGAGTTGGGGAACCCAAGGCCTTATAAGGCCCCTCTTTCAAGGAAGCCCACCCGATGAGGGACTCGTTACAATGCAACCCCCTTAAAAGCCGACGTCCCGACGGCTCCACTCTAAGACACTTCACTCGGCGCTCCACTCAACTTTTCGTCCACCCTACGGCACTTCACTCAACTTTCCGTTGGTAAGCCCCTTCGGTTAGAATCCTCCGCAGGCAGCCCTCTTCAATTGGCCATCTCTCAATGAAAGCGTCATTGTAACGGGCACAAGTCATTGGGAGAACCACACCCCAACGCTAGCTCTTGAGATGGGAGAGCCAAAGCACTTAAGTACCCCAGCAAACAGCCCATACTACTTGATGTGGGATTTTGGCAACCCATACTACCTAGAACTTTATCAAAATAAAACAAAATTACCAGTATACTTAATTCAAAAATTATAATAAGAAATGCACCTTTTCTGTAATATAGGTTGATCCCTTATCTCTTGTAATATATATATATATATTGTAATATAGATTACCAAAACTATAATAAGAAATGCACCTTTTTGTTGCATAAACTAGTGAAAAACTTATATTGTGATAGAGTTACTTTTGCTGGTCAAAATATAAAAGTAAAACTAGGAAGATACAAGAAGGAGGAAAGCCACTTTCTGATTGCCAGGGCATTGACCTTAAGATATTTACTCTTTTGGAGAAAGAAACCAAGCATTGGAGTTGGTTTAGGATTGCTATAGGCCTAACCTAGGAAAAGATTGTATGGGGGGTTGAGTGTCACTTTTTTGGACTATAATAGTAGTTGGTTTCTCTAGGGGAAGGTATGAACTATTTTGTATTGAGTGCAGTAAGGAGAGTTTCTGACCTCTTGAAAGTTAGATCGGGGGTGGAGGAAGATCATCCTTTCTTCATCATTTTTATCTCTCTGTTTTAGTGCTAGTTCTTTAGTATCTTTGGGTGAGGTTAGTCTGAGTTATCTGCTGTAATTCTTCCTTTTTGTTCTTGAGGAGGAAATATTTTGTTAAATCAATATCAGCCAACACTATTTTCCTACTATTTTATCTTCGGCTCTAACATTTTGGCATCAGAGCGATGAGATCCTAGGGCTTTAGAAGCAATGTAGAATGGAAAAAAGAGAGTTGAGTACCGTCAGCCTCAGAGAACTGACTCAGATGTTGGAGGCAATTACATTTAACCAGAATAGAGATGGAGATGCTTTAAGGGGCAACGAAGGAGCGGAGGAGAAATCAGAGGCACAAGTTGAGACAACAAGGGTTGCATAGTTGAGAACGGAAAATGAAGAGGAGAAGCCCGGTGAAGCAAAGGGGACATCAGAGATAAAATTGGACGATAATGATTCTGAAACAGGTGAGAAGGACGAGAAGCAATCAAGCGGACAAGAAACCGAGGGAAACCAAGAACTTGAGGTTGAACAATTAAAGTTACAACCATTTTCAACAGAAGAAAAGTTCGAACTATTTTTTAGTGACAACCCAAGAAAAAAGGTGAAGCCGGAAACTTTTAGAGTCTTAGAAGCAGCCAAAGCAGTGCCAAACATCCCCAGAGATGCTTGACAAGTCCGAAGGTGGTCGTTACAATCAGCATCACACACGGAGAAAGTGAAAAAAAAGGACGGACAGAAACAGAGCTTCTGGAGGCTGTGCATCGACTGTAGAGACGAGAAGAAAAATTGGAGGCTGGACTGAGTTTCGCTAATCACTGGCTATAGAAACGCGAAACAAAATATTGGTTATTTTATTGGGCCTAAAAGGTTCGTTATTTATGTAGGGAAGATGGTCCAGCCTCATACAACAATCAATCTCACCCTGATGAAAAAGCTAATGGGCTTGGGCCTTAAAGTGAGGGGCAAAACCCTAATCCTTCAAGAAAATAAGGCTGTAGTTTACTGCAAAACGCATACAAGGGTGACGCAAACTCATGAGGCTTGCAAAACGACACCCTTTGCCATCTTAGACAAAACGAAGAAACTGGAAGCAAAAATAAGAGAATTGAAGACAATTTGTGATTCAATAGGTGCAGCCTCAAGTAATAAGGGGAACATAGCCACAAGATTATCAGATGCAGAGATTGCTCGGCCTGGGGAGTTGGGATTTATTTTAAAGTATGAAGATAAATATAGCCCCAGTCATACTTGCAAATAATTGCAAGTGCTTCTGCTGAGACCAAAACTAAGAGAGCTGTTGGAGAAACTGATGAGGCTACGAAGAACGGTACTTCCTTGGTTTCATTTCTATTGGCCTTATCAATCAAGCCGACCAAGTTTTCTCATCTATTTGCCATCAATACAACAAAAGGAGGGACCTGCACTCATTTAACTTCTGAATTTAAGTACTTTGGCGTAATAAAAGTACTATTTTGGGACGAGTTGAGCAAGGAAAGAGTTTTTTCTTTCTTATCTGATGTTGACATAGCAAGAGATGGGGGGTATAATTTTGCTCTTTGCCTCAATAAGGTGTTGGGCTCTGCGATCTCTACACATTTCCGTTTCTCCTTTCACGGGTTTAGGTTTGTCTAGAGAAATTTTCTGGTTTGCTGAGAGGTTTAATGAAACATATTGGAGAGACCATCAACCTAAGCGAATTTCACTTGGAGCAATTGTTGCAGTGGCCAAACCAGGTATGTGTTTCTCTTTGACGGATGCAGAAATAGTAAAACAAAGGGAAACAAAGGAGTTTGCTTACCATGGGTGGATGTTTGAGAAATATAATTGGTTTGCTTCATTCGAACACTTCAAAGCAATTAAGAGGTTCAAGGTGAATGCTTATCCCAATATGCTATGTGTTAGTTTTGTTCTAGTTGAAGTAATCTTCTGGGTGGACAAGAAAAATGAGGTTGCATTTACCAAAGTTTGTGAAGACATTGATGTGTGGGTTAGAGCTGGAAGTGTTTTTGGGGTAACCAACAAAGAGCTAGAAGCCAAAATTAATAGAAGAGAACCTGCTGAATCAAGCTTCACTGATCTAGAAGATCAAGGTGTTGTTTTTAACTCTGCTGAGAAAATAAGAGCAGCCTATAGTAAGAATAATAGGCGGCTTCAATTCTCCTTACAAGCAGAAGAAGAAATTGATGAAAAGGGAGATGCAACAAATCCAAATACAAGTATTCTGCCTTCTGGTTCATTTGTGTTGGTTAGCGACTTAGGCCTCAGCCCATTAAGTTAATTAAAATAAATATCTGATCTAATCTAGGATAATATCTTAGATATAGGTTAAGATCTCAGATTTTAGGAGTTTTTTATTTTTCTGTTTTGTAGATCCATTATTTTCGGCTAGATACTAGGGTTTACTATTGTCACATATTCCTATATATGTCTCTATGTACTGGACGTATTGGACATGAATAAGAGATTCTGAATATCCTCAATTTGTTGTTGAGATATACTTCAAATATGTGCTTTCATATCATAACTGTTATGAGGTGCAGTTCTCAACAACTATCGAAGTTGAAGATATTACCCAAGGATTGCAGAAGAATGGCATGAATATGCGAGCAGCTGAATTGGCAGTTCTTATTGTATTTGGAGCAAAAACTTGGACAAAGATAGGAATGGCTTTATATCTGCATAAGCCTGATGAAGATTGCTGGAAGAGAGCTACATGAGCAACTCAAGGTTCAGCTACTGTTCTAGAGAGCCAAAACCAGACTCCACTAAAGAGCTTTCTGGTTGAAAACTCTACCTCTCACCTTGAGGACAAGGTGCAGCTTTTAGGGGAGGGTAATGATATAGTTGCTTTTGCTGGTCAAAATTATAAAAGCAAAACTAGGAAGATAAAAGAAGGAGGAAAGCCACTTTCTGATTGCCAGGGCATTGACCTTAAGATATGTACTCTTTTGGAGAAAGAAACCAAGGATTAGAGGTTTAGGGTTGCTATAGGCCTGACCTAGGAAAAGGTTGTATTGGGAGTTGTGAGAGTCACTTTTTTGGACTACAATAGTAGTTGGTTTCTCCAGGGGAAGGTATGAACCATTTTGTATTGTGAGTGCAGTGAGGAGAGTTTCTGACCTCTTGAAAGTCAGATTGGGGGTGGAGGAAGATCATCATTTTTATCTTTCTGTTTTAGTGCTAGTTCTTTAGTATCTTTGGGTGAGGTTAGTGTGAGTTATCTGCTGTAATTCTTCCTTTTTGTTCTTGAGGAGGAAATATTTTGTTAAATCAATATCAGCCAACACTATTTTCCTACTGTTTTATCTTGGGCTCTAACATATTGTCTTTGCATTTCGGTGGAAGTAAATAATGGTTTATATTTTTTTTGTATCTCTTGTAATTTTTTTTTTTTTTTTTTTTGAAATATAGATTACAAAAACTATAATAAGAAATGCACCTTTTTGTTGCATAAACCAGTGAAAAACTTATGTTGGCTTTGCATTCCGGTGGAACTAAATAATGGTCTCCAGTCTAAAGAATGATAATATTAAAACCAATGAAAATGTCCCATTTTGTTGGAAATAAGCATGAGACACATTGACTTCAACTTTAAGTTACCAGCACATAAAGTATAGATTCACAAAAACAAGGAGTTCAATAAGTAGCATGTTACCATAGCAACTTCACCCTTCAACATTGTTGGAATTCCTTCTAACAAACCCAATAGCATCTTGCTTTTGCCCAATACATGCCTTGTCGGGATGCCATTCCCTATTACAATTAAGCAACAGATAATCTAATTTCAAAATAACGTATACAACAGAAAACAATCAAGTATTCATATTACCTAAAGCAGACCAAATATAAAGTTGAAGATGGATTGCTTCACTCTAAAATCGTTTAGTTAAATCTTAAAATAAATGGAAATCAAGAAAATTTTTTGCAACCTCTGTAAGAATTGAAAAAAGATAGAGATGGAAAATACCAGAAAGTCACAGTAACAGTCAATTTTCTGAGGAAAACTTAAGATAGTCAATATTATTAATTTAATCCAGCTATTTACATGAAATCTAAATATTCCAACAAGATTAAAAGTCACCTCACCTCCACATTCTGATCGGGTAGATTGCACAATTACTCCGTCTAAAGTTCGAATTGTACAATGATATATGATCTGAGACACATAACATATTAATCTCTGCTATCCGTATTTCATAATGAACATTGACACAAACATTATATCAATTGAAGAAGTCCACATCAGCAGCATAAGAAATACAGAAATAACCTGATCACCATCTGACGGTGTCAAGTCATCCCCTCCAGGCCTCATTATAGCTTTCATCAAACTCCCAGGTACAATTTTCTTCTTCCTTCATTCACCCAAACAAAATTATTAGTAGCATTTCTCCAACAATTTCCAACCACAGCAAGTAAAACCAACCACAAGAGGGGATAAGAGAAAACTACCTCTTCTCTTCCTCTGAAGACTGCTTCTCTTTTTGAGGAACATATTCTCGTTCGGTATCTTCATTTACAGCCATGGTCAATTTAATTACGCTAATGTTCAATGAATTTCACGACCAGTGTCTCTGTTCTCAAATCCCTGCACGGTACAATCTGGTTCAAAGTTGAATTTGTAGAAGAAACATTTTCCAGAACTGCCCCAAAAGCTCACTGATTTCAGTATTTTGCTCACTTCCAAAAAAAAATGCGGGTGGTTGGTAAATTGAAGACACCTCTCACAGACATTTTCTCCAAATTCAGATGTTCAAAAGCAACTAAATAAGAAGTGAGGCAAAAGTCGAATGCATAGCTTGGTTGATTTTACTGAAACTAAAATTTGAATCCTATAGCTTCTAAAAATCGCATTGAAAAATTCAAGTTTTGCATAGCGAAGAGGATGAGTTTCTCCCTCACCTAAAGCACTCTGCTGTGGATTGAAAACACAACCACACTGATCTGTATCAAGTGGTTGACTCTCGGAAACGAGTGAAGCCCGCCAACGGCAAAATCGAGGCCCCTTACCCTTCCGACCTTTTTACCTACCGAACCAGAAAGGGTGGTTTCTTCTCGTTTTGTCCTTCTGGGTGACTGTTAAATTACAAGTTTTTTTTATAATTAAATTTCTTTTTAAAAAACTAATTAATTACAAGAGAATTCTAATCAAATGCCTTTAAAATTAGGGAAAATACCAGCTAGGTCCCAAGGTACAGATTTAATCCCAAAAAACTCCCTTTGCAAATTCCAATGTCAGAAAAGTCCCTAGGGACTTTTCTGACAGCAATTCCCTTTGAGAAATGACTAAAATAGCCCCCACTGAAATAAGAAAAAAAAACGCACAGAGGAGAGTGGAGTGAAGCTCGTATTACTGTATTAGTGATCAAGGCATTAAGGAAAACAGAAAAACGCACACGGACGAAGGGCGTAGGAGGTGCAACATTGAAGGGATACAAAGTGGTGTTAATGTTCTTGGGAATCTCGTCTTCTTCTTCGTCCAGGTACGTGCAGCAACGTAGAGAAACGAACTCTCGAAAATTTTGTTTCTTTCTGTGTGTAACATACTTCGTTGAGAGTGAGGGTTTTGGTGAAAGATTGGATCTTGAGCTAAAAAATGGAGTAAGTGGTAAGTGGTAGACAAGAAAAGCTAAGAATTTGGTAGACAAATGAGCTTGATCATTGAAGTTGGGATTTCACCTTGGGTGGGTTGGGTTTATGTTAGAGTGCTCTGTTTTTATGGCATGGTAACAGAGGAGCTGCTGTGTATAAAGTGAGAATGATGAATGTAATTGGTATTCTTTGTTGGAAAAACGCTAAAATGAACAAAAAAAATTGTTGTAAATTTGTGCATATGAAGTTGTAAATATAGCTGTGGAAGTTGTTAATATGTACCGTAGGTGTGCTCTGTTTTTGGTGAAGCAAACAGAGGTTTGACCCTGTTTTTAGTGCATTTGGTGTTGTTAGAAAAAGCACATGTGTAGGAAAAAAAGTGTAGTTAACGTGTTGTTAATGTGTGCATATGAAGTTGTAAATATTGCTATGGAAGTTGTAAATACGTACCATAGCTGTGCTCTGTTTTTTGGGAAGAGAACAGGGGTTTTGCCTTATTTTTAGTGTGTTTGATGTTATTAGAAAAAGCATATGTGTAGGAATAAAACGTGTAGTTAACTTGTTGTTAATATGTGCATATGAAGTTGTAAATATTGCTGTAGAAGTTGTTACTACGTAACGTAGCTGTGTGCTGTTTTTTGGGAAGAGAACAGAGGTTTTGCCTTATTTTTAGTGTGTTTGGTGTTATTAGAAAAAGCATATGTGTAGGAATAAAACGTGTAGTTAACTTGTTGTTAATATGTGCATATGAAGTTGTAAATATTGCTGTGGAAGTTGTTAATACGTAACGTAGCTGTGTGCTGTTTTTTGGGAAGAGAACAGAGGTTTTGCCTTATTTTTAGTGTGTTTGGTGTTATTAGAAAAAGCATATGTGTAGGGATAAAACGTGTAGTTAACTTGTTGTTAATATGTGCATATGAAGTTGTAAATATTTCTGTGGAAGTTGTTAATACGAAGTTTGTGTTGCAGATTGACATGAAAGATGGGAAGCTGTTCGGGGAAGAATTTATTTTGTTTCTTTCATGTGGGGGGAAGTTTTTAAATGGTGGAGAAGATGAAATGCAATATGTTGGTGGTTTAGTAAGAACAAAATGCGTAAAGGAAGGCACAACATATGAGGAGTTGCGAAGAATCATATCATCCATAATGGGAAAAGAAAGGAATGAAATACAAATGAAATCATATAGCTGAACATATTGTAAATGATGATAGAAGAAAGTGGTGTGTATATTGTTTGGCTTGTTGCACAAGCTACTGCCCTGGTGTCCCTGGTGGGAGTAGTTGTAAACGTAGCTTAAAAACTTGTAAAAAGAACTTAAGGTGTTGTAAACGTAGCAACATGTGTTGTAAACATATCTTTAAGACTTGCTTTCTTGCAAGTTGTTAACGTCGCTTATTAAGTTGTTAATATCACTGACGATGTTGTAAATATAGCAAAACATATTGTAAACGATGATAGAAGAAAGTGGTGTCTAAGTTGTGGCTTGTTGCACAAGTTACTGCCCTGGTGGGAGTAGTTGTAAACGTAGCTTAAACACTTGTAAAAATAACTGAAGGTGTTGTAAACATATCTTTCACACTTTCTTTCTTGCAAGTTGTAAACATAAATATTTGAGATTTTGAGAGTTTGTGGGACAACTTCCACAGCAATATTTACAACTACATATGCACAAATTTACAACACATTAACAACACTTTTTTTATCATCATATTAGCATTTTCTAATAACACAAACCAGCAAGAATGTACATCACACCTCTGTTTACTTGTCCAAAAACAAAGCACAGCAAAGGTTTGGTATTAACAACTTCCATAGCAATATTTACAACTATATATGCACAAATTTACAACACGTTAACAACACTTTTTTTATCATCATATTAGCATTTTCTAATAACACAAACCAGCAAGAATGTACATCACACCTCTGTTTACTTGTCCAAAAACAGAGCACAGCAGATGTTTGGTATTAACAACTCTCACAGCAATATTTACAACTACATATGCACAAATTTACAACATGTTAACAACACTTTTTTTATCATCATATTAGCATTTTCTAATAACACAAACCAGCAAGAATGTACATCACACCTCTGTTTACTTGTCCAAAAACATAGCACATCAGAGGTTTGGTATTAACAACTTCCACAGCAATATTTACAACTACATATGCACAAATTTACAACATGTTAACAACACTTTTTTTTATCATCATATTAGCATTTTCTAATAACACAAACCAGCGAGAATGCACGTCACAACTCTGTTTACTTGTCCAAAAACAGAGCAAAACAGAGGTTTTGTATTAACAACTTCTACAGCAGCATTTACAACTACATCTGCACAAATTTACAACAATTTTTTGTTTTTATTTCAGCGTTTTTACAGCAAGGAAGAACAATTACATTCATCATTTTCACTTAAAAATAGCAACTCCTCTGTAACTATGCCGCAAAAATAGAACACTCTAAAATAAACATAACCCACCCAAGGTTAAACCCCAATTTCAATGATCAAAATCATGTGCGGCAAATTCTTAACATTTCTTGTCTATCACCTACCACTTACTCCATTTTTGAGCCCAAGATCCAACCTTTGACAACCCCTCAATCTCAATCCAACAACCTTTCACACAGAAAAAAAAATTCCAGTTCGCTTCTGTGCCTGCCTACCCGTACATGGACGATGAAGAAGAAGAAGTTTCCAAACGACAATAACAACGCGTATCCCTTAAATGTTCCACCTCCTGCGTTCTTCGTCTGTGCATTTTTTCTCTATCTCCTTAATGGTTTAATCACAAAAACGTGTTGCCCTCCTCTCCTCTGTGCGTTTTCTTTAATTATTTCAGTGGGGGTTATTTTTGTAAATAGACATTAGGAATTCATGTCAGAAAAGTCCCTAGGGACTTTTCTGACATTAGAATTTGCAAAGGGAGTTTTTTGGGATTAAATCTGTACCTTGGGACCTAGCTGGTATTTTCCCTTAAAATTATATGCCCACAACAGCTCGAACTATTTTGGACTGTAATTAACACGTTAAAATATTTAATGGTACAATTTCACTAATAATATATTATTAATGGACCAATCTTAATCCCAATCAAACATAAGCTTAACATCTGTTATCTCTCACACTGCTATTGTTCATCATCTTCATCAGACCAGAGGCATGACTGAACCAGAAGGGCGACGAGGTTATAGATTAAAGTCCGAAAAGGAAAACAAAATGAAATACAAATCGAATGCGATGAAAATGAAGACATTCAGCACCAAAACTCTTGAAAAAACGCATTACTCAACCCACTACCCACCCATTACTTCAATCACTTTAATATAGAAAACGAGAATGCAACACCCATGCCCGAAATTTGAATTTTAAAATAAAGACAATCTTAGAAGCCTTTTTGGAAAATGAAAATCAAATAGAATTCAGGACTCGATTATGTTTGAGAAAAGTGTTAGATACTCTATAGAATCCATTTATAAGAATGGTTAGCCTAAATTAATTATTTAAAAATGAATATGGTCTTTAATTTTATTATAATTATCTAAAGAAGAAAAGAAATTAAGAAAATACTTAAAAAAATAAAAAATTAATAAAGGAAAAATTATTTATTTACAAACTTGGATTTGACTTAAGAAGAGAGTCTAGGACCTATGTATCATTTAGAGGAATCAAAGCTCTCGTAATTCATGGTAGAAATGTGTGTCAATAGGTTGGTTTCTTTTGAGGGGAGGGAAAGTGGGCGGAGGGAAAAAATTTTTGAGTTGAATTTAAAAAAATTAGAGAATTTGGGTTAAAAATTTTTAATTAATTTTTCTTACTCTTTTATCTTATATATTCTTTTTATTAAAATTTTATTACCTCACTTCTTCAATTTTTTAAAATTCAACTCATAAAAATTTCCCTTCCCCTCCAAATCCCTCATTTTGTTTGTTTGTGCTTCATTTTATCAAAACAATTCTTCTATTTGTATTTGGAAAGAACATTTTTTGAAAGGTTTATGGACTAGATTTCCCGAAGATATTCTCATAATCTCACACAGAAAAATAATCGATTTTTACCTAAGAAAGTCCTAAAAATCCTCACCAGGCAAAAGTCCCTTTTGAAACCAAGTTTATTTTTATGTTCATAAAATGAGAGAATTTCCATTTTATTTTTATTTATAAAAATGGGTCAAAATCATTTTCTTCTTCTCTTTTGTTAAAAGAAAACCAAGGCTTTGTTTGGTTAGAGGTTTTATTAGGTTGGGGTGAGGTTGGAGGTAAAAAAGTGGTGTTTGGTTGGAAGAAGGTTAAGTTAGGTGTTGGATATTTTTTTGTCTTCTAGTGGTTACCTAACCTAAGTTGTGAACCCTCCAAAATTGGGGTTTTTCCTAGATGAGAGAATATTTGTCTTCAATTATGATTAAATTGCCCATGGCAATTTTATAAAATTCCAGCATTGCCCTCCCATATAAAAAGTCATCACTTTGTTTCATTCCCTCTCCTTCCCAATGTCCCCACGCTACTCCTCCAACGTCATATCGGGTCTTGTAGATCCAGCCGCCACTGTCGTCTCCTTGAATAATAAATACATTGTAAAAGAAGGAAAATATGTAGAAGGGCATTTTTGTCCACTTATAATTAACTCACCTAACTTAACCTCCTGAACCAAACAAGATATCAAACATAACCTAACATCTGTTTGAACCAAACAACATTATAATCTCCTCTAACCTAACTTAAATAAACTTCACTTAACCTAACATCCGTTGAACTAAACACACCCCTAGGCAATTCTAGAGTTGGGAATCAGGGCTGGCCTTTGATGGGCCAGGGCCTAAACCCTTTTAGGTCTTGGGTAAGAAAAATTGATGCTTTTTCAAAGCTTGGCCAGAGAGCATACAAGCCAGGCCCGGCCTTTTTCACAAAATTTAACAGTTTTTACTTTTTTTTTCAGTTTTTTTTTTTAAATTACAATAATGAAATTCCTAATTTAACACATAAATGTTGTCAAAATTAGAGTGTAAACGGTATGTATCATGCAACAAACAAATACAGTTATTAAGTCATAATCAAAGGTAAATTATTATTTACATACCACAATTACAAATAATTAAATAGAAGATTTAACAAAATTAAAAATACTTCTTATAATTATGTCTTAAAAAGTGTAAGTAGTCAACAAAATAAACAATACGAGATATAAATAAAACAATCACCAGAAAATAAAGTTAAAAAATACAAAATTGGTAAGAATACTTATGAAATAAGAAATATCTTTTATAAGTTTTAAATTTTTAGGATTCTTAATACAAGATATTTTGATGAAACTTAATTCTAAAAAAGATAATAACAACTAAATATTTGCAACATCATTAACAAAATATAAAAAAAATAAATAATATTATTATCATATAAATAATTTTAAAAAATAAAAAATATATATACGGGCCTAAAAGGCTGGCCCTTTTAGGCCCTTGGGCCTACAAGGATGGTCCTTTTAAGCCTGCTTTCACTTTTGAGATAAAAATCTTAGGCCCGGTCCTTGTGAATTCAGAGCCTAAATGGGCTGGTCCGACGGGCTCGGCCAATTTTCCCAGCTCTAGCCAACTCTATTGGTATTTCTAAGGAGACTCCAATAACCTCACACAATTTACCATGAACCTAAATGCCTAACGAGGCTGTAAAAACCTCACACAACACTAATTAAAAAAATGGGATGCAATGTTAAAAAAAGAAAAGAAAATACACAGTTTATTATGAAAGTATACTTTGTGCAGAACAACATAAAAGGGAGGAGACCCGTACATGTTCCATTGTCAATTGGCAATAAAAAGAGGTAAGAAACCAATAGACATACCCATACACAATTTGGCGCCTATCTCCAGAATGCTTCCCCAAGAATCAAGTGAATATGGTCAAAAATATATATAGAAGCATCAAAGGGTAGAAGATGTTCAAAATGAAGTGGCATCAATCGCCCCACAAGCCATTTGGCTGCAATCTTTGATGATCTTAACCTTGTTGCTAAAAAAGAGAAGGGAAGGAGCTAGGTGATAAAACAAGGAATGAGGGAATATATATACGCACTCTCACATGCAAGCATATTCATCATGCAACACAAGTATTAGCCTTCTCAAGCACAATAGAAGTGAAACTTTGGTCACAAAGCCATTCTACGCAATGGAATTTATTGCTCGGATGGAAAGACGTGATGGTGCATACGTGACTGATCCAACATTTGGCCATATAGGAAGATATCCCTTTTTATTCCGATATTAACCAGAATAGCAATGCGTAGTATGGCGGGCACACAGAAATAGCATGAAAATATTGAAAATGAATACTTTATTATAGAAATTCCTCATAAAGATTGTATATATTAATTACAAATAATGTAGCTGCAAAGGACTATTAAGGTGTTTAAACCCATTCAATGAAACTCAAACATATTTTCATCTTTATTCCACCACAGCATTCCTCTCGTGCAATAGTCTTCTTTGTACTCAGCACACCTCCTATTTTCACATATCTAAATGGTTGGTTAGAGAGAGTGAGATTCAAAGGAATCTCAGTAGTATACAGTTACTATAATGCATGCAAGATATATACTATATGCATGATATGTTAGCTTTAATTAGATGCATACCCTATAATAACATTTCTGCATGCTCGATTCACTACAAAAGAAAAAAAGGACGTTTCATAGTGGTGAATTTGTAGTGGTTATTATTAACTGCTACAAATTTTATTATTCGTAGCGGTTAGTACATAAACCGCTACAAATCTGTAGCAATAAGCTTTACACCAAATGTCGGGAGGGTCCTGAATGTTAATAGTAGCAGTTGTGAAATAAAAACCGCTACAAAATTGACGCCACATTCGCGCCAGAACTTGTAACGCCAATTTTGTAGTGGTTAATGCATATTAACCACTACAAATTTGGCGCTAGGTGGCGCCAAGCAGGAGCAAGAATTGTAGCTATTTACTTATAGTGGTTTTGGTGAACTGAATCACTGTGGAATGCAAATGGTCACCTTTTGTAACAGTTTGGTAGCCTTTTTTAATTAATTGCTATAGAACTTCAAGAGTCTCATATTTATAGCGGTTATTGCTAACTGCTACAAATTTATTTCGTTTCCTGAGCTTTTTTGTAGCTATTTCATAGAAAACCACTACAAAGGTCAGCCTATTTAAGCCCCACAGCCCTTCATTCCCAACATTTGGCCATTTTGTTTCCTAACGTTTCTCTGAGAGTTTTCTTGCAGATTTGAGTGTTCTTATGTTTCTTTGAGAGTTTTGCTGCAGCATTTCACATTTTTGTCACTTGAGGTACGAAAATAACATATTTTTCTTTCAGATTTTTAGTATTATTGTATTTTATATATAAAATGTGACTTATTTTTTTAATATATATTTTAAAATTTTTGTAGTTGATATGGCTTTGGGGGGCACAAGGGGAAGGGGGTCGAGCTCCCTAGACCGATTTTGCGGGGTAGTAGTTGTAGAAGTGGGGGTAATGGGAGGGGCAGCGCTGAAGGAGGGCGACCGTGCCGCATCATAGCCATATCAGGTGGCGTCACCTGAGGCGACGACGGCACCACAGATGCCTGAGGCTATTCTGGGAGAGGGAATTGAGCTCAATGTCAGCGATTATGAGGACAACGATGAGTTCGAGATCCCAATTCCGCTCAGAGATATGGAGTAATCCCTGAACCAGGAGGACTTGCGGGACCAAAACAACCCACGACAGATGTCTTCCCCATCGACAAGGTTTGAGGTGCAGGTCCAAGGTAAATATATTTTTTTATTTAATAAATTAAATATTTAAATTCAATTTATCTAACATATATGGTAAATTGTGCAGATGTGTAGGGGAATGTGTCCATAAGGAGGCTGTACGTGGCCAGTCTGAACAACCTAGATTGGACTCTACGAGTTGTAGTTCCATGGAATGAGGCCACAGACTTGTCCATCGACAATAGGGATCACTTGTTCAATAGCTTCCTGAATGAGTTGGGCTCAAATTGGATACGGTTCCCCCTTCACTTCAGGACATGGATAAATGTTTAGAAGGGGCTGAAGGACCTGGTATAGGACAAGGTGGTAAAAGTAATTAATAGTATTTAATTATAGTTTTTATTTTGTAATTAATTGTATTTAATTAATATTTATTAATTGTCTTATTTGCAATTAGTCATATTTAATAATTTTTTATTTAATTGTGTTACAGCTTATGTTTGTCGTCTGGGACAATCAAAAGAGGTATATGCTGATGAAGATAGGCGTTGGCTGGAAGAATAGGAGGAATCGTCTCTTCCATAATATGAATAAGGATGAGACAATTCCTCTACGGCAACTGATCGAGAACGACCCAGACGGCGTCCCACCAAATGACTGGGCTAATTTTGTCCAGTTCAGGAGGAGCGTAGAAGGGTAGGTAATTTATTTATAATTCAAATTTTAATTTTAATTTCATAAATTGAATGTTTTTAATAATATAATTGTTTTATATTATACAAATATTTTTAATATTATTTTTTTTGTAGGCGCTTTCTTAGAGGAATACAAGGTGTCGAGGGCAGCAGATGATCTACCACACGATAGGATCGAAGATCTTTGCTATCACTTATAGCGAGCTGGTAACTTTTCATAATACTAATATAAATTTAGTATTTTGTTGTTCATAATACTAATATAATTTTGTAATTTTTTTAGGAGAGGAAGACATAGCAGGAAAACTATCAGACGGACTATGGGGAGTTGTTCGCTATTACCCATAGACACCGTGATAAGACTCTGACATCTCAGCAGGCAAAGGAGGCTAATGTAAGTTATTTTATTATTATATTTTTTTATAAAAAAACTTTATTGTAAATTGTAATAATTAATTTTTTTAATAAAATGGTAGGAGCAGATGCAGCAATCGTAGGCTGAGCTGTGAGAGACCCAGACCCAAGAGTCACAGGGGTCTGTGGCTTAATGAATGAAGCAGATCATCCTTTATATCAAGGTTGTCGCTCTAAATTATCTTTTTTGATCAAGTTGTATCATATCAAGTGCTTGTGTGGAATCACATATAAGGGAATATCAATATTGCTCGAATTATTGCAAGATGCATTCCCTAACGTGAAGATTCCTGCAACGTTCTATGAGGCCAAGAAGATTACTAATAGGTTGGGGTTGAGCTATCAAAAAATTGATGCATGCCCCAACGATTGTATGATGTATTGGGGAGACAATTCCAGCATGGAGACTTGTAAGAGATGTCACACATCGAGGTACAAGACAATTCAGAAGGGGGAAAAGCAGAAGAAGAAACCTATAAAGATTGTTAGGTACTTCCCTTTGAAGCCGTGCCTATAAAGATTGTTTATGTCATCCAAAACGATGGAGCACATGAGGGGGCATGACATTGATAAGAATGAAGATGGTAAATTAAGACATCCTTGGGATGCAGACTCCTAGAAAAGTTTAACAACGACTTTCCATCTTTTGCGACAGACCCCAGAAATGTTTGGCTTGCTTTGGTGATCGACAGTTTCAAATCATTTAGGAATCTTAGCACAAGTTATAGTATTTGCCCAGTAGCCTTAATTCCCTACAACTTACCCCCTGAACATATATGAAATAAAGCTTCTTCATTTTGTCTGTGATCATTCCAGGGAAAAAGGCATCCAATAATGACATCGATGTGTATCTCCAACCGCTTATTATGGAGTTGCTTGAGCTATGGAATGATGGCATCAAGACATATGACGCTTACAGGAAGACATTGTTCAACTTGTGTGCAGCCTTGATATGGATGATTAGTGACTTTCCTGGCCTTGGAACATTATCCGGTTAGAATATGCATACTAGGTCAGTGTGTCCACCTTGCAATTTTGACTCTGATGCAGTGTGCCTTCCCCATAGCCGAAAGTGGTGCTTCATGGGGCATCAGAGGCTTTTTGATGGCATAAGTTTAGATTGCAACGGAATCGCTTTAATGGGAAACCAAAACAAAGAGGACCACCTTAGACTTTATCCGGTGCAGATATCCTACATATTTCTCCTTACTCCCGGTGTACACTTCGGTGATATTTCTCCTTACTCTTTCCTGTTTTAATTTCACCGTCAAATTTTATATTTGCAACGAAATTTTTAATATCACCCAATTCACCCCCTCTTGGGTGAAACGCTTACTCTAACATTTGGTATCAGAGCGTAGGTCTTCTTGTTAAGGTATAACAATCTAAGAAGGATCCAATGGCAAGCATGGGTGAAGGAATTCTTCCTGACGGTGCATCCATCACTAGACCTCCCGGTTTCAGTGGAGAACACTTTTCTTTCTGGAAAGCAAAATTTAGAGTGTTCGTAATGGCTACTGAATATGGGCTATGGGATGTAATTGAGAGTGGAAATTATCGACCTACAAAGATTGTAGATTCTCAGAAAATTCCAAAGACGCCTGCGGAATATGATGAGAATGACAAGAAACTTATCACTCTTAACAGCAAGGCAATTCTGATGTTATAAAGTGCCTTGAGTCAAAGTGACTATTTCAGAATTTGTACACTTCCAACAGCAAAGGAAATGTGGGAAGCTCTAGAAATAGCTCACGAAGGAACTTCTGGAATAAAGGAGAATCGGATCAACACCTTGGTCACTGAATTTGGTTTACTTCGAATGAAATCAGGTGAATCAATATCTGAATTTGAACTTAGATATACTCATCTTGTTAATCAACTTGCAGCTCTTGGGAAAGTCTATTATCAGCATACCCAAGTACGAAAGATTTTAAATATTCTTTCTAAAGAATGGGAGGCCAAAGTCACTGCGATAAAAGAAGCAAAAGGAGAATCAATGAGATCAGTTGCTTCTTTATTTGGAAGTCTCTCTGAATATGAAAGCAAACTAAAGTTTAAATGGGAACTAGATGACATCGGTGACAAGAAAAAGAAAGGCCTAGCACTAAAAGCAAAAGAAGAAAATCAAGATGAGGATGAGGAGTTTGACGATGACCAAATGGGCCTAATCATAAAACGATTTAGAAAGTTCTACAAGAAAGGACAAGGATTTAAATACTTTAAAAAAGGAGGAACTAGCAGCAAAGATCATATCATTTGCTACAAATGTGGAAAACTAGGACATATCAAATCAGAATGTCCAGAACTGAATCAAAAGAGCAAAGAAAAGAGAAAAGGCAAATTCTTCAACAAAAAGAAGGCCTTTGTATCTGTTATATGGGGTGATAGCTCCTCTGACGAAGAAAGTGATGAGGAAGAAGTAGCTAATATATGTCTCGTCGCTCAAGAAGAAACAGAAGAAGAGGTAAATGATTCTAATCCTACCTTTGATGAATTACTCTCTGAATGTAATGCTTTACATTCTGAATTCATCAAAGTAGTTAAAGAATTAATTGTTTTCAAAAAGAAAAACAAAGCTCTTGAAATTGAACTTAAAGAAAGTTCAAAAAAGGATTGTGAAAATTGTTCTTCTTTGAAAAAGAAAAACACTGATCTTATGAAAACTCTTGAAAAATTTACTCAAGGAAGTGAGATGCTAAATGTTATTTTAAAAGCTCAACGATTTGTAAATGACCAATATGGGATTGGATATGATCCAAAATCAGACAAAAGGAGAGGTAGAAAGAAAGCAGGAGGTAAGTCATATTTGAATTATTTCTAGCATTCTGTGCATACATCGAATCCGTTTGCATTTTGTAATTATTGTAATAGAAAAGGTCATTATACATCTTCATGCATTCATAAGAAAAAAGGAACAATAGGAACCTACAAATGGGTACCTAAAGGCTCATATGTTCAGAAAATTATTTGTACTAACCCAATAGGACCCAAAAAGATGTGGGTACCTAAGACCTAGTCATTTGATTGCAGGTATGTCTCAAAGCATAAAAAAATAGCAAGTGGTACATAGATAGTGGATGCTCTAGACATATGACCGGGGATTTTGAAAGTTTTATCACATTGCAACCTAAGGAAGGTGGAAAGGTAAAATTTGGAGGAAATCAATCCGAAAAGATAGCAGGAATTGGTGAAATAAAAAATGACAAAGGAATACAAGTCAAAGATGTATATTATGTTGAAGGTTTGTGTCACAATTTGCTGAGTGTAAGTCAAAGTGCAGATAAAGACAACTGGGTAATATTTGACTTAAAAGAATGCTTAATTATCAACAAGAATGACTTACAACTTGATAAGAAGAATATCAAGGCTAAGCTCAGAGCAAAAAGGGAAGGTAACTGCTATACTCTAAATATTAGTAGAAATGAGTCTGAAAACTGTTTTCTGAGTAATACTGATGAAAGTTGGCATGGCATAAGAGATTGGCTCATGTCAATATGTATAAATTAGGCAAACTACTCAAAAAGGATTTAGTTCTTGGATTACCCAAAGTAACTTTCAAAAATGACTTGATTTGTGATGCATGTCAAAAGGGTAAACAAACTAAATCATCTTTCAAATTGAAACATGAGATTTCAACAAATAGACCACTACAATTATTGCATATGGATTTAGTTGGCCCAGCAAGAGTAAAGAGTCTTGGTGACAACTTATATTCATTGGTCATTGTTGATGATTTCTCTAGATTTACATGGGTTATTTTTCTATCATCAAAAGATGAAACCTTTGAAGAATTTATTGTTTTTGCCAAGAAAGTGCAAAATGAGAAAGGTATGTCTATTGCAGGTATTAGGACCGATCATGGTAGAGAATTTGAAAATCAAGCCTTTGAAGAATATTGTGATACTAATGGCATTGTTCACAATTTCTCTGCTCCAAGGACGCCTCAACAAAATGGAGTTATGGAACATAAGAATAGAGTACTCACTGAAATGGCTAGAGCAATGTTGAATGAAAAGAACGTGTCTCAAGTTTTCTGGGTTGATGCTATGAGTACAGCATGCTATATTTCAAATAGAGCCTATATCAAAAAAAAACTTGGAAAGACACCATACGAGCTGTACAAAGGAAGAAAGTCAAACATTGCTCATCTACACATTTTCGGTTGTAAGTGTTTTATTCATAATAATGGTAAGGATAACTTAGGAAAATTTGATTCTAAAACTGATGAAGGAATTTTCCTAGGATACTCTAACCGAAGTAAATCATATAGAGTGTTTAATAAACGAACATGTGTTGTTGAAGAATCAATTCACGTTGTATTTGATGAATTTGAATCCTTTGACAAAACCATTGATGAAGAACAGGAAGTTGTTTTAAATCAAGAAAATGGTCAATCTATTTCTAAAACTCTTATTCCAAAGGTTGATGAAACCAAGGAAGAAGAGCAATCTCTAGGTCAACCTAAAGCCTGGAAATACAATAAAAGTCATCCCTTAGATCAAGTCATAGGAGATGTGAATGAAGGGATCAAAACTAGAAATAGAATTTTCAATGAAGTAAGTTTTTCTGCATTCATTTCTGAAATTGAACCTTCTAACATTGATGAAGCCCTATCAGACAATGATTGGGTTATAGCAATGCAAGAAGAACTAAATCAATTTGAGAGAAATCAAGTTTGGATTTGGTACCTCGACCCAAGGATCATCCGATCATTGGAACTAAATGGGTATTCAAGAACAAACTTGATGAATCCGCAATTATTGTCAGAAACAAGGCAAGGTTGGTGGCCAAAGGCTATAATCAGGAAGAAGGGATTGATTATGAGGAAACGTATGCTCCAGTGGCTAGATTGGAAGCTATACGCGTACTCTTAGCCTTTACATGCATCAAAGGATTCAAACTCTATCAAATAGATGTAAAGAGTGCTTTTCTAAATGGTTACATCATGGAAGAAGTATATGTAGAACAACCTCCAGGTTTTGAGGATGTTACCAAACCTGACCATGTTTTCAAACTCAAAAAGGCTTTATATGGTTTAAAACAAGCTCCTAGAGCATGGTATGAAAGGCTCAGTAAATTTCTCATTGATCAAGGTTTTGTACAAGGAAAAGTTGATACAACACTTTTTATAAAACGAAAACATGATGATATTTTAATTGTTCAAATATATGTTGATGACATTGTTTTCGGTGCTACTAATGAATCTCTGTGTAAGGAATTTTCTGAGATAATGCAGGGAGAGTTTGAGATGTCAATGATGGGAGAATTGAATTTCTTTCTTGGATTGCAAATCAAACAAAGAAAGAATGAAATCTTCATATCTCAAACAAAGTATTTGAAAGAATTGTTGAAGAAGTATGGAATGGATGAAGCAAATGGCACGGACACTCCTATGAGCTCAACTACGTTACTTGATGCTGACGTCAAAGGGAAAGACTACAACATCACAAAATATAGAGGAATGATTGGATCATTACTCTATCTCACGGCAAGTAAACCAGACATCCAATTTAGTATTGGCATATGTGCAAAATATCAATCAGCACCAAAGGAATCACATGCTGAAACGGTCAAACGAATCTTTAGATACCTTGCTGACATACCCAAATTGGGTCTGTGGTATCCCAAAGGAAGAAGTTAATATCTTGTTTCATATTCAGATTCAGATAATGGAGGATACAAAACAGACAGAAAGAGCACCAGTGGACAACGACAATTTCTTGGAGGATCTCTTGTATCATGGTTTAGCAAGAGACAAAATACAGTGTCTCTTTCGTCAACGGAAGCCGAATATGTTGCAGTCTCAAGTTGTTGTGCACAAGTAATATGGTTAAAACAACAACTACAAGATCTTGATATTTATCTCAAAGAAATACCAATCTATTGTGACAATACCAGTACAATAAGCTTGGCAAAGAATCCAGTTCAACACTCTAGAACCAAGCATATCGATGTCAGACATCACTTCATTAGAGATCATGTTCAAAAGAAAGATGTGAAAGTAATATTCATTCCTACTCATCTTCAACTAGCTAATATTTTCACAAAACCCCTTGCAAAAGATCAATTTCTATACATTAGAAGAGAATTGGGAATGGTAAACCCCAATGAGTTGTAAGTTATTTCAGTTTCTCATAATATTAGATGAAGTCATTTGTTAAAGTTTTGATGATTACTAACTTAAGCATCGGAGTATATAGAAACTAGTTTTGCAGGAAGATTGAAACTTTGTTTTGAGAAACAAAAACAGAGGTGATCAGAGGACACCTTTACTGGAGTACCAACTTGAAGTTATGACTAATAGAGAAGCATTACCCGAGGAACAACTTGAAGTAAAGAAGCACTTTACTCGAGTAACTACTCGAGTAATGGTCCTCCAAAACTGGATGTAACGGATCAAGTTACCTGAAATTTAAATCAAACGGTTCAGTTACTAAGAAATGAACAGTCAGAAGTGAAAAGACAGGTTACCTGAGGCGAGCCTCGAGTAAACTTAAACCTTACTCGAGTAAGAACTCGAGTAACTGCAAGTTCAGATCACCAAATTGATGAAAACGACCCAAATCTGCTTCAAATTGGTTATAAATGATCGAGGGAACGATCATGGATAATTACAATATTATTCATGCCAGGTACGCAATTTAAATGACTTATTTTAGAGATTTTCTGTATGATCACTCGAGTAAGGACTCGAGTAAGCTTGAACATTACTCGAGTAAGGCCTCGAGTAACGTCGGGTTTTAGGTCTTTATTTGTCGCAAACTCGGTCATTTCCATAAAATCTCCTCGAGTAAATCACTATACTCTCTCTCAAAAACTTTTCACAATCGATTCCTTGCATCATTTCCGTCAAAACCCAACAGATTTCAACCCTAGAAACTTCTTATTCTGTTCAGATTCTCTGTGCCCTAATCTCGCGACTGTGTCTCTGTTTTTCTGAGATTTTCATTTTTCACTGATTCATAATGGTGAGAAGTAAAAATCTTACTCCCACAGATTCCTCTGAATCCCAACAACATCCTGATCCTCTTTCTTCTCCTCTTAGAAAGAGAAGAAAACTTACCCAGAGATCAAAAGCCAAAATCCAACCTCAACCTCAACCTCAACCGAAACCAAAAGGGGTTGTGATCAAAGAGCCTATAGTTACAAGGGCTCAATCCAAAAAGAGTACCTCAATTGGGAAAGGCAAGAGTGCCAAATCTCCCTTTCCTCCACCCTCTGATTCCTCTACTCCTTCCTTTACACCAAAGCCTCCTAAAAAGCCCAAATATGACAAGAATGTGGCTAAGGCAATGGCAAGCATCATTGATCAAATGGAGAAGGGGCAATCTTCAAAGAAATCTAAATTGCCAGAAGAGGAAATCACCAACCCTCCAAAGGGGTTTAATGTCAACCAGCTGGTGGAGTCCCCAAAGTATCTATCTCAGTTTTCAAGGAGGAAAGTGTGCAAGACACACTATGTAGACCTCAAGTTACTTCAGGAGGTAGTGAAGTATGATCTTAGTTCCTATTTAGATCCTTTTATGCCTTGGCTTTCTATTAGATTACCATTTTGCACAAAAGTGATCACACACTTTTACTGTAACCTTGAGATCCTAGATGAGCCAAACAGAACCTCAGCTGAGGAAGAGATGACCACCATTGTGAGAGGCCAAAAGATTCTTATTTCACCCTCTAGGATAAACTTGTTGTTAGGGATAGAGACCCCCTAGGTGATATTTACTCCCAACTTGAACCAAATCAAATATTTTCTGTCCTTAAACCTGGTGAGTTAGTTGGCCCTTTAAATTTTAAACCGAGTGATATGTGTGATCATCACAGGGTTCTATGGTACATCTACTCTAGATCCCTTGTGAACAAGGCCAACAATTATACCTACTTCTCTGATAGGGACTTTAGGTGGTTTGCTTCACTTCTCCTGAAGGAACAGAAGGATTTGGGGGAGTATATCTTTTCTGAGATGAAAAGATACAGAGTAGATGGGAAAGCTACCACACCAATGCCATATCCTCAAATTGTGTCACTTATTCTGAAGGAAAATAAAATATGGTATCTGGATAGTAAGGAGCCTATTGAGAGGATGACTCCGATTGGGAGAAATCAGATTGGCAAGCTCAATTTTGACATACCTCTCAAGGGCCCTCTGGAGTCTGGGTCAAAGAAGAAGAAGAATACTGAGACCGAGACTAGCAAGATGGATGACACTCAGTCATCGGCTCCAGCTGCCACTACATCTTCACCCTTCTTCCTCAATGCCACACTTCAGCATTTTATGGAGAATATGCTCCGAGGATTCCATGTTGACATTGCCAACACAAATGCTGAACTAATAACCAACATGAATCACAAGATAGCGGAGTTGGTCGAAAAGATGGATAAGAGGCACGAGGAGTTGCTAGCTGAGCAATGTGCCCAGGGTGAGACACTGAGATTGATTCTGGCACGACTAGATTCATTAGGTCCCGGACCTTCTGCCGGTCCATCCTCTTCTTCTCTAGAGCATATACCATCTTCTGCACCACCACCACCTCCAGAGCACACTCCCTCTGATATTCCTCACACTGAGGCTGAGCCTTCTATTTCTCCGGTCTCTAGTCCACCTGAGCCACAAGCCAAAAACATCCTATATTCAGTGGATAACCCCGAAATAAATGAGACCATTCACATCATCATTGATGATTCACCACCCAAACCTCAGACTGAACCCGCTCCTAAACCTATTCCATCTCCTACCCATACTGAGGAAATATCTCCTTCCTCATCCTCTGATCATCATACTCCAGAGGTTGAGACTACTCTAGAGGTTGAGACCACTATGGTTGTCTACCAGTCTCCTCCTATTCCTCCCAAAGATGATATCCACATCCCTCCACTTCATCTTCCTGAACCAGTTTCTTCTAGCTCTTTTGACTCTTCTAGTTCAGATGGTGGCTTAGTTCTTCCAGTGAAGCCTATTTCCATGGTCAAGCCCTCCAATCCTCCTCTTGAATGATGAAGACAAAAAGGGGGAGAAGAACTTGAGAGTGATTTTGTGGAAGTGTCTGTGTGTCTGTGCTTATTTTGGGTATTTGGGTGTATATGGGTTTTAGGGAGTTTTTGAATTTGTTAAGCTTTTCATCTTGTAGTACAACTTTAAGATTAATGCAAGTTAATTTGAGTTATGATTTTATGTCATGTTCATTTAAGTTTTAAATTATGATACATTATTGGACTAATGAGTTTGTTGTGTATGCAAGGTGTATATTATGCTTTCATTCACTTTACACTTTGAATCTAAACTTAATAAGTTTTTCAAAATAATCTTTGAATACAAGAAGTATTTAATTGAGAATTCAATTTCAAAAACCCTGTTCAAAATCACCAAGTTTTGTCATCATCAAAAAGGGGGAGAATGTTAGATCTCATGTTTTGATGATAATAAAGAATATTATGAAAAAGATTTAATTAATAAATAAGTTTGAACAAAGTAATAACAGGGAAAAGCATCACTTGAAGTAAGCATTAGAGTAATGAAGAAAGGCCAAGAGAAAAAGCTGAGAAACTTGATCAGAAGCAATTTTTCTAAGGCATTACTCGAGTATGAACTCGAGTAATGAGACAAAACTTGAAGTAACCAGAGATACCTTCGAGTAACCTACCAACAATACTCGAGTAAGTACTCGAGTAATAGTGTAAAAGTTTTCAAGTTGCTCTTGGTCTGCCAATGTTACTCGAGTAGCCACTCGAGTAACCAGGTAAATACCTTGGAGTTGCTCTCGGCTTGCCAACGTTACTCGAGTAGCTACTCGAGTAACCAGGTAAAAGTTTTCAAGTTACTCTCGGCCTGCCAATGATACTCGAGTATGTACTCGAGTTACTCTATTTCAGAAAATGTGTTGCTCTCGGCATTTTGTACCCTGCCAACGTTACTCGAGTAGCTACTCGAGTAACTCACTGTGTTAAGCAAAAACCTGAAGGTAGTACTCGAATAACTTGATCTATTTTTATCTTACTTCAGGTTCTACTCAAGTATGTAGGTATTTAATGACTCTTTTTAAGTGGATTACTCGAGTATGTACTCGAGTATGCAGAGTTATTTTTTGAAGAAATACTTCAAGTCATTACCCGAGAAAGCTATGAACATAAATTGAGTTTACTCGAGTATGTACTCGAGTAACAAGTTAATAAACTTGAAGTGCTCTCGGCCTTGAAATCCTGCCAACATTATTGGAGTAAAGCATCGAGTAACATAAGTTTATTTGAAGGTTTACTCGGGTTGGTACCCGAGTAACCTATGAAGAAAAGAGTGCATTACTCGAGTAGGTACCCGAGTAAACATGCATTTCCAAAGGTTTGATATTTTGTTTATTCCATGCACTACCCGAGTAATCTTATAGTTTTTTGTTGACTTGCATTTTATCAAAGTTTTCACGATGATACTCGAGTAAACTTTAATGAATACTTGAGTAGCTACTCAAGTATGTAAACCCAGAAATTTAGAAATCATTCCAACGTTCATTGTTTTGTTTCCTATTTGATTAACCTTTCATTATATTAGTATTCTTAGCATATCCACACATAAACAATGAAGAGATCTTACCAAATAAGGAAAGTCAAATGCAACGTTCAAATGTCACCGACCGCCACCTACCGCAAACGTATGTTTTTCAAATACTGGAAAAGTCAATAGTGGTTGCGCACGCTCCAACGGGCATGAAGAAATATGTTCCACCAATCATTACCAATGTATCTATATATATGGGAACCTCCAAACAGAGAAGAACACACGCAAACGTATCATCAAGTTCATTACTCTGTTTTATATTATACTTGTAATTCTATGCTTCAGTGATTCTTATTCACTCTGTGAGAGAGATATTTCATTCAAACTCAATATTTGTTATTGAGGTAACTTAAGGTTGTGGAACCTTGAGTTGGGATTGGATTACAACTTGTAAGGGGGAGCGAGTGTTCAGGCGAAGGAACTTGCTTGTACTGAGGTGCCAAGAACCCACTGATTCTTGGAAGTTATAGTGAAACTCTCAGAGAAGCTCTGAGGACTGGACGTAGGTCAAAGTGGTTGTGGCCGAACCAGTATAACTCCAGGTGTACACTTCGGTGATATTTCTCCTTACTCTTTCCTGTTTTAATTTCACCGTCAAATTTTATATTTTCAACGAAATTTTTAATATCACCCAATTCACCCCCCTCTTAGGTGAAACGCTTGCTCTAACAACCATTACTTTATCGATTCCTGAGTAGCCTGACAATAGAAATGGAAACTCCTTTCCATTGTAGTATAGCCATACATTTCTCAGACTCACTCATCGAGGGGCCCAATAATATCTCTCTACTAATGGGAGAGACAAATTCCATCTTGATCATTCATATTCCTCTGCATGAAAAACCACCAAGCTCGATTGTAGCCTTTATCATCACTCGGTCAAAAGTGACTTTTGACTAGTTCAAAGCTTAGCAACTCTCATGTAGGAATACATGATGACCTCAAGTCTAAGGGCATTGTGACATGGTTATACATGAGAAAAACTTATGACTTGATCCATGTAGCTTTCTCATAGTGGGTCGGTCTAGCACCTTGTTCTCTTACAAGTGCCTAGGACTTTGATTCATATCTCCATATCTTATCAAAGTCATACTGGTCTTGTTTCATCTCTGATCCCGCATAAATACCAACTAGGGAAATTTTAGGACAATCTTCATGAATTATCCAAGGATACAATTATCATAGTTAACATGCAAATAATATGATAATAGAATAGAGAAATTTCATTAAAATAATAATGTTCAAAGTACAATGATTGGCCCTTAGGGCACAATTTCCAACATCCTCCCACTTGCCCTAGGTACAATCATTAATTTGCCTAATTCCCATTATTCTAACATAACGCTCATGCTTTGCCTGTGCAAGTGGCTTAGTAAGAGGATCAGTAAGATTGTCTTCTCCTACTACTTTGCATATCTTTGTATCACCTCTATAATTGATTTCTCTAATAAGATGAAATCGCTTGAGTATATACTTGGTCTTTTGATGTGACCTAGGCTCCTTGGCCTGTGCAATAGCATCGTTATTGTCACAGAACAAATCTATTAGATTTGAGATGGTAGACACTACCCCTAGTTTAGTAATAAATTTTTTTTATCTAAACGGCTTCTTTAGCTACATCCGATGCTACTATTACTCAGCTTCTGTTGTATAATCTGCTACAGTGCTCTGCTTAAAGCTCTTCCAGCATACTGCTCCACCATTCAAGAGGAATACATATCCAGATTGGGATTTAAGGTCGTCTTTGTCAGTTTGAAAACTTGCATATGTGTAACCAGTTAACAGAGCTCATCATCCAATCCACCATAGACCAAAAATAGGTCCTTAGTCCTTCTGAAGTACTTTAGGATATTCTTGACCGCAGTCCAATGACCCTCACCAGGATCTTGTTGATATCTGTTAGTCATGCTTAAGGCAAATGAGACATCTGGTTAAGTACATAGCATGGCATACATGATGGATCCAATGGCTGAGACATATGAAACCTTACTCATGCAATCTCGCTGATCAGGTGTGCTAGGACACAGATCCTTGCTAAGATGGATGCCATGAGACATGGGCATGTAACCCCTTTTTGAATCCTGCATACTGAAGCTATACAGTATCTTGTTTATGTATGTACTCTAACTTAGGCCTATTAGTCTTTTGGATCTATCCCTATAGATCCTAATCCCTGGATGTAGGTGGCTTCACCTAAGTCTTTCATTGAAAAGGACTTTCCTAACCAAGACTTGACACTCTGTAAGGTAGGAATGTCATTCCTAATGAGTAGGATGTCATCTACATAAAGCACTAGAAATACAACTTGCTCCCACTAACCTTCTTGTAAACACAAGGTTCATCGATGTTTTGAATGAATCCAAACTCTTTGACTACTTCATCAAAACAATGATTCCAGCTCCGAGATGCTTGCTTTAATCCATAAATGGATCTTTGAAGCTTGTAAATTTTACCAGAGTCCTCTGGACACATAAAACCTTCAGGTTGTGTCATGTACACATCCTTAAGCAGCTTTCCATTAAGGAAGGCTATTTTGGCATCTATCTGTCATATTTCATAGTCATAATATGCTGCAATGGCAAGAAGGATTATGATTGATTTGGCCATTGCAATTGGGGAAAATGTTTCATTATAGTTTACACCATGAGATTGAGTGAATCCTTTTGCAACCAGCCGTGCCTTAAAGACATTTACTTTGCCATTTATGTTAGTTTTCTCCTTAAAAACCCATTTGCACCCGATGATTTTTACACCTTCAGGTGGATCGACTAAGGTCCGTACCTGATTGTTGTATATGGATTGCATTTCAGACTTCAAGGCATTTAGCCATTTCTCGGAGTTTGGTCCCACTATGGCTTCTCGATAGGTGGTTGGCTCATTCTGCTCAATGAGCAACCCATCACGGCCTTCAGTAATCAGAAATCCATATCTCTGAGGCTGATGCCATGTCCTATAGGATCTTCGTGGACCTTGTATTACTTGAGAAGGCTCAGCAACTTGTTGTGAGTCTTCTCTAATTTCCATCTATGGTTCTGTATTATCTTGTGACTCTCGAATTTCTTTGAGATATACCTTACTCCCACTGGTTGTTTTAGAGACAAACTCTCTTTCTAGAAACTTACCATTCCGAATAACAAACACTTTGTTATCGGTGGGATTGTAGACATAGGATCATTTTGTTTCTTTAGGATACCCCACATAAAAGCACTTTGATGATCTGGGTGCTAATTTATCAGAGGCTTGTTGCTTAATATAGACCTCACATCCCCAGATCATAAGAAAAGATAAACTTGGTTTCTTTCCAGTCCATATCTCATATGGTGTCTTTTCAATTGCCTAAGATGGAACACGATTTAGTGTGAAAGCATCTGTCTCTAGTGCATGCCCCAAAAGGATGGTGGAAGATCTGTTTGACTCATTATAGATTGAACCATATCTAATAGTGTTCGATTCCTCCATTCAAAAACGCTATTCCATTGTGGTGTTCATGGAGGAGTTAATTGTGAGATTATCCCACAACTCCTAAGATGGTCAATGAACTCTTGGCTCAAATATTCACCACCTCGATCAGATCGAAGTGTTTTAATTGTTTTGCCAAGTTGGTTTTGTACTTCATTTTGGAATATTTTGAACATTTCAAAAGATTCAGATTTATGTTTCATTAGATAGATATAGCCATATCTACTAAAGTCATCTATAAATGTAATGAAGTAGACATAACCTCCTCTGGCAGCTGTATTTAATGGTCCACATACATCTGTATATATGAGGCCCAATAATTCAGTGGCCCTCTCTCTATGCCCAGTAAAAGGTGCATTTGTCATCTTTCCTAATAAGCAAGATTTGCATGTATCATATGATTCAAAATCAACTGAGTTAAGAAATCCATCTTGATGGAGTTTGGAAATGGTTTCTCATTTATATGGCACAGATGATAATGCCATAGGTAGGTCAGATTCAAATCGTTTGATTTTATCCTTTTAGTAGTTACGTTATAGATATTCCCATTATTAGGATGTTTCAAATTTAATATATAATGACCAACATGCAAATCACCATCAGCATAGAAAATGTCATTACGATAAATAGAACATTTACCATTCCTAGTAATGGAAGTATAACCTTCCTTATCCAAATAAGAAAGAGAAACAATGTTACTACTCAAAGCAGGAACATAATAGCAATTGTTCAAAACTAACAAAAGGCCACTGGGTAGAACTAATTCATAAGTGCCTACGGCTAAAGTAGCAACTCTTGCTCTATTTCCAACTCGTAGGTCCACCTCGCCCTTCTTTAGCTTTCTACTGTCTTTTAGACCCTGCACATTTGTACAAATGTGAGAACCACATGCAGTATCTAATACCCATGTAGAGGAAGTAGAAAAATGAATGTCTATAAAATAAATACCTGAAGCGATAGCCCTGCTATCCTTTTTGTTCTTTTTCAGATCATCCAGGTAGAGTTTACAATTCCTCTTCTAATGATCGGGTTCATTGCAGAAGTAGTAGACTCCTTCCTTTGGAGGCTTTGCCTTCTTGGGTGCAGGCTTGGTTTCGGGCTTGTCTGACTCTTTGGTCTTACTACTTGAGCCATTACCCTTCCATTTGCCCTTCCCTTTCTTTTTCATACCCTTTCCTTTCTGAACCATCAAAACTATATTGGGCTTTTTCTTAATACTTTGCTCAACAGTTTTGAGCATCCCATGCAACTCAGAAATTGATTTCTCCATGTTGTTCATGTTGTAGTTCATGACAAACTGGTCATAACTCTTTGGGAGTGAGTTCAGGATCAAATCCGTAGCTAACTCTTGGCTCATGGGAAATCCAAGCCTCTCAAGGTGATCAATATAGCATTTCATCTTTAACACATGAGTACTAACTAATGCACCTTCAGCCATCTTGCAGGAATGTAAGGCCTTTATGGTCTCATCCTTTCTTGCCTTGCCTGTTGCTGGAACATTTCCTTGAGATGGACAATCATCTCATGAGCCTCCATAAGTTCCAGATCTCTTTGGAGCTCTAGAACCATAGTGGCAAGCATTAGGTAACCTACATCTACAGAGTCATCCTTATGCTTGGTGTAAGCATCTCTCTAAGCTCTTGGAGCATTGGCTGTAGGCTCCTTAGGAATGGGTTGATCTAGGACATAAGCCTTTCTTTCCTTCTTGAGAACAATTCTCAAGTTCCTGAACCAGTCAAGAAAGTTTGTCCCATTGAGTTTGTCCTTCTCAAGGACCGATCGCAACGATAGCGTAGCAGTATTACTGGTAGACATGATTCTACAATTAAAATATACAAAGTTAGTTAGTAATGTCCTACTAAATTAACAACCCTCAAAATAATAATTAGTGGGCTAAGATCCATATTTGGCTTAAACTTAAGTCCGCTTTGGCAAGACGCTTAAATTCAAGTTATTTAGGTAGGTAACCTATTTACCAATTACATCACATGTAACTCTTAGATGTTTATTGCATTTGATCATCATATGATCTGGCATGTTTAATCCCATCTAACGCCTTGAGATTCAAAACCGTTTTGTTAATCTCAATTAAGTCAAAACAATAATGAATATTATAAGCAGCACCATTACTCATGCTTGTCTCATCAAGATAACTCAAGTGCATCCACTTTGGTGGTTTCTGTAATTGAGCGATCTAGGTTTTGACAGGTATTCATTAATTGACGGCGTTAAGACTTAAGATTTGATTAGAGGGCTCAATTAATTAGTCTTGTTTATATGAATGCAATTGTGGTCGTATCTTATATAGATAAATACATATAAACGTAAAAGTATTCATGCAATGATCTTATCAAAAGTATAATTTAAACGTGACACAACATGACTTACCTAACCTAAAATCCTCCCAAGCCAATGAGAAGATTTCTCTAAATAAGAAAAGAAATACATTGAGAGAATCCTCATTTAAACATTCGAGGGGAGTGAGATGAGAAGAGAATGTACATCGAGAGTATTTAGAGAAAGGCATGGCACGCAGGCCGTATTTAAATATTACAACCCTTTGTAAAATTCTAAAGCCATGTTATTCACCATACCCAAACAAGTATAAATAATAAATCATAACAAGAATTCATACAATATGAAAAGCAATAAATGTCATGATCAGATTATATTGCACTACGCAGAGGTAGCCACAACGGTCCCGTTAGTCCAAAAAGGGCACATTCCTTTTAAAAGAAATATTTGAAAATTTGAAAATTTCGGACCCAATTTTTCAAAAAATTTGTTTAGTCCAATTCTTAAGGGATTCGGCCCAGTTTCAAAAAAACAATAATGGCCCAGAATGCTTCTGATCCAGATTGTCTTCCCCATAGTTCGGATCCCTATTACCCGATTAGATATCTAAACCTAGACCCGATTGGATTGCTGCTAACTATGATCTCAGGTACCCTACCCGATTTCATGCAAGCCTATTCAGAACAGAAATCGCGTTTCCAGTGGCGGAATTGAAAATAGAACATAACGCATAAAATCGAAACAATTTCACCAGATCGCATAAATACACAGCTCTATCCAAAAACGCACAATAATGTTGAACATATTCCATTTCTTATTAATATATTCGGATGATTTCTTATAACCACACATATATATCCAATATATATCACATGTATAAGAACATAAACTCAATTTAAACGCACAATTGACCTGGCTCTGATACCACTGTTAGGATTGGCAGGCACAACAGAGGAATTTGAAAAATTTTACTGATTCTAATCGAGGATATATCAACAGCGTTTAAATCGGGTTAGAAAGAACTCGTACCTTTTTCAACTTAGAGTTTTCACGATCTCTACAAGCCAACACATTAGGTCCGCTCCCTCTACCGGTATCCACACGAATGCTCTCCAACCGAGACTGTGTGCTAGCTCCTCCAATGTTTTTACGGTTTCCCTTGCGGCTCTGAATTCTCATGCGCGTATGAGTATATCTGCTCTATCAAGTTTATAACCTATAAGGGCTATATTCAAATTTCAAAATTAATCATCATTAATTTCAAAATTAATCAAAAATTAATTATCTTGATGAGCTAATTAAATAAATTCAGTTTAAATTAAATCTGTCCAACAGTTTTAATTTAACCTATTTATTTAATCTAAATAAAGAGCCATTAGATTTAATTTATCTTCATAAATTAAATCTGAGATACTATATCTCTATCATGTTAGTTATTAAATTTAATATATCTTAATAAATTAAATTTAAATTTAAAACTAACACAATATAATAATATCATATAATATATATATAGACATACATATATATATATATATATATATATATAATATTAGATATATATTTCAAAAATATATATTTATATAATATTATTAACGAATTTTATATTATATATATATATATATATATATATAAATATAAAATTCGTCCACCCTAAATTAAACATTATCTCGGGTTAGGCCATTCTTGTGTGTGACCCTGTAGGCCCATATGAAGTTGGCAATGGGCCAATAACTGTACTAACCCAAAAGTCACAAGCGGCCTCTAGCAAGACATTACGACTACCCAATTCATATGAGGATCATTATCATGATACAACCTGTCATACAACCATGTCACATCCCTTTTGTCACACGATATATTGATCAAGGATAAGGCATGGATAATGTCATCTTCTTGTTCCTGACCATTACTTTGTCGATTCCTGAGTAGCCTGACAATAGAAATGGAAACTCTTTTCCATTGTAGTATGGCCATACATTTCTCAGACTTACTTATTGAGGGGCCTAGTAATATCTCTCTACTAATGTGAGGGACAAATTCCATCTTGATCATTCATATTCCTCTGCATGAAAAACCACCAAGCCAAATCATAGCCTTTATCATCACTCGGTTAAAAGTGACTTTTGACTAGTTCAAAGCTTAGCAACTCTCATGTAGGAATACATGATGACCTCAGGTCTAAGGGCATTATGACGTGGTTATACATGAGAAAAACTTATGATTTGATCCATGTAGCTTTCTCATAGTGGGTCGGTCCAGCACCTTGTTCTCTTACAAGTGCCTAAGACTTTGATTCGTATCTCCATATCTTATGAAAGTCATACTGGTCTTGTTTCATCTTTGCTCCCACATAGATGACCGACTAGGGACATTTTAGGGCAATCTTCATGAATTATCCAAGGATACAATTATCATAGTGAACATATAAATAATATGATAATAGAATAGTAAAATTTCATTAAAATAATAATGTTCAAAGTACAATGATTGACCCTTAGGGCACAATTTCCAACATGTTGACTAGCTAAGAAGGAGGCCAATAAATAGTAGTCTCTCTAGGAAAAATGGGTATAGGTTTTATATTTGTTAACATTACTAACATATGTAATGAAGGGTATGAATAGAGTTAGGCATATTAATAGGCTTAGAGTTAAGAGGTCCTATAGGGTCGTTCGGCCTTAATTGTTGGAAGGCTTCATTAGCAGAGAGTATAGGTGGATCGGAAGGTGGTGTAACATAACCAAGTATATCATTTATGATGGTAGGAGATATCATAATGAGTTGACCTCTAACAGTGGTAGACATTGCTTCCACTATCAACTCTCTGGCCCTAGATTTTATGTTTTAGACTTTCAAGTTGCAATAAAAAATTCTCACAACAAAAGGGGAATATAGAAGATATATGTTCAACCAGGGATCATAATAACCAAGGAAAGGTTAAAAATCTAGACTACAACTTTTCTTCCAATAATCCAAATCCACATAAACTATAAGGTAGAAACTTCTATAAGCAAACTCACAATCATATACCTATTGATCAAAAAGCTTCAGTTCCTAAACATTGAAGCCTTATGGAAGATTTGTGACTTATTCTTCCTTTAGAGCCTGTGAAGTAGAAGGTACTCCTGAAACAACTGTACTGGTCTGGCCAACATGATGAGAAGCCGAGGCACTGGCTTGGGAGGCAATCTTGCCTACCAAGGCATCAAGCTTTGATTTATCTAATGCTTCCCGGAGGTGCACATTGAATGAATCATCAGAGGAAGACTCTTAAGGTTCTTCTGTGGCAGTCATCTTTCCTCTTCCCTTTATTTCCTTTGATTAAGAACGAGTGACAACAGGCTCATTGAAAACAACTCCCTTTGGTCTCTTTGTTTGAGGTTAAGTCTCCTTAGCCATCTATGGCTTAGGATGAATCTTCTTAGCCGGAGTTCTTCTTTTGTTGGTGGTTTTGGGCTTTGGAGGTGGTGTTGGAGTAGAGGATAGTAAAGGAGTTAAAGATGAAGTATGTGAAGGTGTTGCCAATAGAGATCCAGACTCATTGGCTTCGGAATGAGGAGGTGAAGGTATTAGAGTGTTTTGAGAAACTTGAAGAATCTTTGTTCTAACCATTTTGAACGATTCAAAACTGGATTGAAGAATTAACAGCACATAAAAAGTTTTGAAGAAAATTTTTAGAAATGTTCTTCTGGTAGAGAAAGAAAAAGGAAAATGATGATAAATCTGACCTTTTGATGAAGATTAAGGCTTGCAACTAAAACTTGAATAGACTTGAGGTGTTTAATTAGTGAGAAATGATCGGAGATAAAGAGTTTTGGCTGTAGAGTGAAGAGACGCTTTTGAGAGAGAAGAGGAAGTACGACGGTTTGAGCTATCGCGTCTGACATAAGTCCCAACACTCGAGTGATAACCCTAGTGCTTAAGTGTTATTCATACGGCACTCAAGTGGTATATTTTAGTGCTCGAGTGCAAAACAGAGAAATTTCTAAAGCATGTAAATGCGTACCTGGTTTAAGCATGTAAGTGCTCAAGTGTTCTTGCTGCACTTCAAGTATGTTCTTATATCACTCGAGTGAGGTCTGACACTTTTGATATGCTCGAGTGATTTCCAAGAGTTCTTACATACTCTATTAATCCCTGTTTTACATAGCTACAAGCAGAGCATATACGATAGTTCCACATTCGAGAATTCATCTCTGACTCAAGTGCTAAGGTGCCTTATACTCGAGTGATAGTTCTGCAAAAATATTTTCTATATACTCTGATGCCTAAGTCAGTATGATTATCACCAAAACTTACATGAAACATAATACTTAATAAGAAAAACTTACAACTCGTTGGGATTAACCATTCCTAATTCTCTTCATATATATAAGAATTGATCTTTAGCTATCGGCTTTGTGAATATGTCAGCGAGTTGAAGATATGTTGGTATGAATTTTACTTTGACATCCTTCTTTTGTACATGATCTTGAATGAAGTGATGCCGGATATCTATGTGCTTGGTCCTTGAATGTTGTACAGGATTCTTGGCCAAACTAATGGTGCTAGTGTTGTCACAATAAATTGGTATCTCCTTTAAGTATATCCCTAAATCTTGAGGTTGTTGCTTCAACCACAATACTTGAGAACAACAACTTGCTGTAGCTATGTATTCAACCTCAGTAGAAGATAATGACACCGTGTTCTGCTTCTTGCTGAACCATGACACCAGATAGCCTCCAAGGAATTGAAATTGTCCACTGGTACTTTTCCTATCAGTTTTGTATCCTCTATGATCTGAATTTGAATAGGCCATCAAATATTCATTTCCTCTCTTTGGATACCATAGGCCAAGTTTTGTAGTGTCTCCTAGGTATTTGAAGATTCTTTTTACAGTCTTTGTATGTGATACCTTAGGAGCAGATTGATACCTTGTACACATTTCTACACTAAATTGTATATCTGTCCTACTTGCTGTTAGATAGAATAATGAACCAATCATTCCTCTATATTTTGTGATGTTGAAGTCAGGGCCTTTTACATCAACACCAACAAAGTTGTGGAGCTTATTGTAGTATCAGCTCTATTAGCATTATCCATTCCGTACTTCTTCAATAATTCTTTCAAATATTTTGTTTGACATACAAATATCTCATTCTTCTTTTGCTGGATTTGAAGTCCAAGAAGAAGTTAATTCTCCCATCATGGACATTTCAAACTCTCCTTACATAATCTTGGAAAATTATTGACAAAGAGATTTGTTAGTAGCACCGAAAATAATATCATCAACATAAATTTGAGCAATTAGAAGATCATTTTTGTTATGTTTGATGAAAAGAGTTGTATCTACTTTTCCTTTGACAAAGTATTGATAAAAAAGAAATTTGCTTAGCCTTTCATACCAAGGTTTAGGTGCCTATTTTAAACCATACAAAGCTTTTTTAAGTTTGAAAACATGATCAGGTTTTGTTTCATCTTCAAAACCAGGAGGTTGTTCTACATATACTTCCTCTATAATATAACCATTCAGAAAAGGACTTTTCACATCCATTTGATAAAGTTTAAACCCTTTAATGCAAGCAAAGGCTAAAAGTACTTGTATTGCTTCCAAAAGAATGTATAAGAGAATCCAGAGAATTGTGTTCAATGGGCTCTCGGAACGCCGTAAAACAACAATCGTTCTTGAATAGACTACGAGCAGAAATATTCTAACACTTAGAAATTTCTCTCCCCCTTACGACAAGTATTGTGTGTAGAAAAACAAACCTATGACTTTTCTCTCTCACTTACGTATACAAGTTTTATAAGCAATAACGTTCTCTCTTGCTTACACCCTTGTAAGTCTTACGAATAGCAATGTTTTCTACTGCTTGTATCTTCTAAGTCTTATGAGCAGAAAGTTCTACTAGGAATTCTCTCAACTGCTTCTCTCGTAAGGATATCTACCATCTCAAGGTCTCTGTACCTTGAGATCAAATGAGAATAGAATTTGAAGTGTATACTGACTCTCTCATAGAGCAAATATGAAAAACACTGAAGTATAATATAAAGACAGAGAAAATATGAATAATAGAGACTCGTAAATTGCTTGTGTATATTCTCGTTCTAAGTTCTTGTTTTTTATGATCTCTGAAACTCTGCATTTATAGTCAGTTGATTTTGTCTATTGAATAATAGTCATTGTGGAGTGGAGCGGAGCGTTTCATTACAGAACAGCATGCATACATTTGAAATATGTGAACAAGATGTCGTGGTAGGTATGTGCTTAGTTGTTTGTAATGATTCTGTCTTCCGTTGTTTGACTTCCTATGAGTATTTCTAATTCAAACCATCAAACTCCTATTTCGTACTTGAAATATATGTTAAATGATGTTAAATAATAATAACAAATGGAAACAGAATGAATAAATAACATTAAACCATGTTCAGATTGATCGCTATAAGTTTGTTGCATTTTTGCTTCTGACAGAGTATTACTCGAGTGTACTAAGGTCTCACTCGAGTGTAACATCACAATTCCTCTTCTCCTTCATCTTTTCAGTTGCACTTCCATGCAAAAAGCAAGAGTGCATTTTCTCACTTATGAGTGATGTGGGTCCTTACTCGAGTGCACGTGTATTTTGCAGTATAAACTCACATATCTGTTTAACACTCACATCCTATTTATCAAGAGTGTGATTTTGCACTTGTAGGTGATGTGGGCCTTCAATCGAGTACATTTATCCTCACTCAAGTGCACAGTATATTCTTGTATAAAGTACTCTTTTGCTTCATCAATTGTATCAGGAATAGAGAGAGTTAGATTTCTCACTCATGGGTACTGAGCTATCACTCAGGTGTAAGAACTCTTCACTTGGGTTCACTTGCTCTTCCATGCTCTGGCTGACTCTCGGTCAAGCACTTTCTATGCATCACTCGCTTGGACTCAAATGCACTTTACACTTTAAGTTTTATTTCCTCTCGGGTAAATACTTCTTGTATCATACTTTACAGGACTCGAGTGAATTTGAGTCTATCACTTGAGTATTAAGTTCATGCTCGAGTTCAATGATCATTTCCTGTCTCTAATATTGCTCAATGTCAAACACTTGCACGAGTGTGCCTTTATGCTCGAGTAAAAATCACACTATCACTCAAGTGGTATGTTTATCACTCGAGTTGTCTTGGTATTTTTAGCAAAAGTATGCTTCTATCAAACACTTTCAATTCAACACTCGTTTGTGCTCGAGTGCAACATTGCTTATCACTCGAGTGCTATCTTTCTTCACTTGAGTATATTAGTTAAAATCATAGCAATGACCTCTGAACTTAGTGAGATGCATTTGGTAATATTTTCAACCATTTTCTAAACTTGCAAAACATGAGTTTCTTACCATAAAACACAACAATCTTTTGTTATCATCAAAACTTGGAATCTAACATAAAGGAGCTGCCAACTTTAGTTTAGGAGAATGATTATCAAGAAGAAATTTCAAGATCTAATGTGAATATCAAAATTCAAGCTCTTAGAAGTGATACTGGATGTTTCTATGATGATACCAGAGGTTTTTATGATCAAATGATGGTTGGAATGAGTTAATACGAAGCTAAGATGACTTATATATGAGTTATGGCACTTTTAGAGAAGTTGCACTTGTAATATCCCAAATTTCGATTAAGGATTAAGGACTTTAAAAGTGTATGTGATTATTGATAAATAAACACTTTTAGAGAATGTGATGTGAATTGTGATTTGAATGTGTTATGAGCAGAGCCTAAACCCTGTATTTAAGTTCAACTGTGGATTAACATCTAAATTAAATTGGAATAGAGGGAGGGCGCATATTATGGTGAAATGGAAAGTTAGGCAATTTGGTGGTTATGTTGCATTGCGGTTCAAAACTAAATATGTATGGATGTGATGAGAATTTGGTTATTTTAGTGATTCTAATGGCTTCCTTGTAAAAATTTGTGTGGGGAGAATATTTGTTATAAAATTGGAACTATTGGGAATAATTGTGTAAAGTTGGAAATTCTTTCCATTTAAACTCTATATAGGGCAGTCTGTTTGTATGGACGTTTTGAATTAGCAAATGGTGTCTAAAAATTCTAAAACTTTTCAATCCTAAAGTCCACATGCCAAGCTTCAAAATAGACATATAATTTGTGGCATTTCAATTTGTGAGCTAAAAGTTATGATTTTCCAAAATTTGGGATTGAAATTGGAATCTGTTTGGGAGCAGTAAGGACTTTTGTGCAATTCTGTATTTTTGGGGTTATGAACTACATTGATCCATATTGTTTTAGTAAAGAGAACTTAAATAGCTTTCTATTGGTTTTGGGATCACCCCATTTCAATTTTTTAGAATTAGTTATGATTTTTCAAAGATTGGGCAGAAAATCCAAAAATGGGAAAATAAGGAATTATGACATTAGCTCATTAAAAGATGACATCAGCATGGACTATTAAACATATTGCCTCATCTTCTTCAGCCATTTCATGCCATTTTTAGTTGAAAATAGAGAGAGAAAGTTGAAAGTGTCTTGAGAGAGAAAGGGAAGAAAACTCGCAGGGGAGATTGATTTCTTCGATGTATTCGTACCTAACGCGTATAACTCCGCACCTAAGCTTTTCTTTTGTGTATTTTATGGTTTTTGAAGCCCAAATTTGGTGTGTAAGAGCTCAAGGCTTTTAGCCATATTAGGGAAAAGCCAGAAGAATTTTGAGGTAACTTTCATACTTTCATATATTGCTTATTCTGGTCGCTTGGGCAATTTAATTGGTGAAATTTCACCAGATTGCCATTGGTTTTAAATTTTGGAAATGTGTGTGCCTAAGGGTTATACTTCTAAAATTGGGTCCAAATGGTAGTTATAACCTAATGTAATAATAGTTAATAAAGTGGTTAGGAGTAGAAAGAAACAAGTCTACGGAGCTGAAACCGAAAAACCCCAATTTTTCCTGGAGAACTGAGAATTTTGGCTAAGGATATGTTGGAGGGGTTAGAGTTGTATTTTCATGTAATTAGTGGTTCCATTGTATTCAGGAGGGAAAATTAAGTGGGGTTACAGTTGGTCACTTTTTCAGAATAGCCCGAAAAAGCATAATTACGAAAATTCCCCTGGAACCCAAAAATAAGGGCTGTCAAGGATATTTTTTTAATTTGACAATGAATTTGATAATTTTGAGTCCGAAAATGGATTCCTTGGGTGAAAATATATAAGAATAGCCCATGTCAAAATTTCAGGAAAAGTACAGTCAGACCGGGTAGGGCAGGGCTGGTCGGGTCCCGGGGGCATTTTGGTAAATTTTTACGATAGACTCGTATAGCCACCAGAAACACTATAGAAGTGTCTAAACTGGTACATTTGACGTTTTAGGACAAAATTGAAAGCCTGAGGGATTGGCACGCAAATCGAAGCATACGATTTGAGGTAGAAAAGGTCTAAGGTAGGGAACTTACCTCTCCTGCATGCATTTGATATTTATGCTGGTGTATTGATGCATGTTATTGCTTTACTTAATTATGTGAAATATATATGAATGATTGAAGCTCTGTTTCTGTTTATACTGTGGCCATAGTTTTGTTGCCCACGAAACATGGAGCACGCAGATATGTCATTATGTTAGCATGAGTTTATGTAATGCAAGCATGTCATATATTAAGCACTTATCTTGCATGCATATTGGTACTATTTTCCTACTGAGATTCTCTCAAATCTCACCCTCCCCTACCAACAATTTAGATAGGAGGAGATAGAAGATACGCTGAGAATAAAGAAAAGACCCGTACGAGGGGATTGCGGTGGTGGAACGAAGATAGAAAGATGTCTTCATTTCACTCGGACGGGTTTAGACACCCTGGTAGTCCTGTGCGGCTACATTGATGGTAATTATTATGTATGAACCCCTATGGGTAATTTCTGTAATCGAGAAATTTTTATCAGTATATTTATGTTATTCCTATGTTAACCACCGAATTGCATATCATTTTCCATGAATACTCTGGTAAAGGTGAAATGAAAATAAGGGCGTGACAGCACTCGAGTGTGAGCTTAATACTCAAGTGCCAGAAGTATTGCACTCAAGTGTAGGAAGAACACACTTGAGTATCGGGAGTACTCTGTTCATCTCTGTTTTCCATTCTGCCTGATAGAGATATCGTATTTTGATCATATATCTCAAGCCATATGTCGGATTAAGATGAAATCAGTGGCATATGAAAGTAGACTCCCAACATGAAAAATACACACCAAGATCACATTCAAAGGAGCTCATATGAAAGAGATTATCTTAGGAAGTTGACACTAGAACCACCATGATTTTTCAAGACAGGTTGGTATTTTTGACATAACTCACAAACAACAGATCAGATTGAGGTGAAACCAATGCCATATGAAACTAGACTCAGAGATTTCCATGGATATGTAATGCATCAAATTTGAAGTTATATACTGAGAGATATGCCTTTTGGAAGTTGACGCTTGTACTGTTTAGTGTGATAGACACTCTTTCAATCATAACTTGCAAAATATAAGGTGTTTGGAGTTGATTCTTTTTGCATTGGAATCACAAGAGCTTCTTATGATACATTACTTGCCATATTTAAAGTCAAATGAATTAATTGAGTTTGATGTGGCACCTAAACACTCGTGAGTCAAAAAACGCACTCTCGGAAAATATCATGTGAGTGTTGCCCAAAGGCTTAAATCCAAAGTGCAATATACATGTGCACTCGAGTAAGGCCATTCATACTCGAGTGAGATCTCAACACACTCGGGGTGAGAAATCTCACTCTTGTAAATATCATGTGAGTATGTTTCAGAAGCGTCTATGAAGTGGAAGAATTTCAGCAACACTCAAGTGAGAGATGTTGTACTTGAGTAATGTCTAGATTTACACTTGAGTCTTGCAAGTATGACACTGAAAGTGTTTGCCCGAGAGAATTCCAGAACCTAAAAATATAAAGTGCACTTAAATGAGGACCTTATCACTCGAGTATTGGCAACCCACACTTCTAATTGCACTTGAGGTGTTGACAGAAAGTGCAAGTGCACTTCCTGCACTTCCGAGGTGTACTTCCAGTAAATATAGAGGAATGCTTCACAACTTCTAAAAATCATAAAAATGATTATGTAACTCATTTTTCTTGCCCCTAATCACTCTAACACTTCATCATATTAGTGATTAAGTATTTTTCAGGTGATCAAACAAGGATTGAAACACACCTTGAAAATGTGTCTGTCACAGAAGCAGACTTCAATATAGAGTCACAATGAATAATCCAAATATGGTTAAAGGTTATTTATTCATTATGATTTTACATGTTAGTATACAAAAAAATTAACTAACATATATTTCAAGTGAGAAACTGGAGATTAAACATTTGGATTGTATCTTCAAGAACAGAGGTCACTTGTGGCAAATATCATCACTCGATGTGATGAGTCCTAGAAACTAGAAATTCATCTTTTGACCAATGATCTAACATACCCATAACTAATACTTCATTGTATTAGTGTTTGAGGTATTATTACAGAAAAACAATGAGATCATGTAGTGAGGAAAAACTACTTTATGGAGCGTAAGGAGTGTCTGACGTAACAACTAGTTTTTACAAACATGCTCAATGGTCAAAAAAGCAATAGGACTTAACGGATACATTGAAATACTCATAATGAGCATATCCTACTCAACTATAAATACAGGAAATTCAAGCAGAGTGTAATGGCGAAGTAAGAAAAACAACACCAACATGCGTATATCATGAATCCTTTGCCTCAACTGAAATCCGCTCTGTTATTCTAGCTTCTATATTAGTTACCATTGAGAGAGTGATTATTTGTACTTCAGTGTTCATTATATCTACTTTGTAAGAGAGTCTATATTTACTTTAAAACTATATTTCTAAATTGATCTCAATGTAGAGAGACCTTGAGAGGGTTGATTTTTTTATGGGGAAAGCTGTAGAGAGAATTATCAGTAAGACTTTATGCTAATGATACTTAAAAGGTGCGAGTAGTAGAGAATGTTGCTGCTTGTAAGACTTACAGGGGTGTAAGCAGGAGAGAATGTTGCTGCTCGTAAGACTTGTATGGGTAAGCAGGAGAGGAAGGTCTTCAGGAATACTCTGCTCGTAAGATTGCCATAAAGGGGAGTATTTCAGAGAGAGATTTGTAAAAGGCTTCACAAGTGCCCAGCTAAATCACAGTTTGCATATTCTCTTCCCTAAGTTCTTATATTTTCCGTATATATTATTTTATCTAGCTGTTACTTTATGATTCATTAGTTTTATACTTACTGCTTTCATTAAGATACAAAAAGTTTTCCAAAGTTTTTAAGTTTTTATCTTACACCAATTTACCCCCTCTTGGGTGTCAGCCGGTTCTAACATGCGGTATCAGAGCTTGGGCTCTTGTTTAAAGGACTTGACCGTCTCAAGAGTTATCAATGGCTGATTTTGGGTGTCTTATACTTTCATAAGGTTTTGATTATACAATCTCACCTCTTTTGAAAGATATTGATTTTTGGTTTTGGAAAACTAGAATGGCTAATTTTATAAAAGCATATGATTTTGATATGTGGAATGTTTTTACAAATGCTTTTGATTTCAAACCAAGAAAGGATTGGATAAAAAGAGAAAAGAAAATGTTTTCGTTGAATATTAGATTAATGAAATTCTGTATAGTACTTTAACTGAAAATAATTTTAAGAAAATTAGATTTTTCTCTACCGCTAGAGATATTTGGGACATTCTTGATTCTATGTATACTTCTAACAAGTATGTTGAATTTGAAAGTATTGACAGTTCATGTGAATCTATAAGCTGTACATCTACGGTGCATGAACAATTGGAAGTTGATGATGAAGAAGGAGAAATCATAAAACACTTCCATACAGTCAACATGGATAGACAAGAAGAAGAGGATTCCCAAAAAGTGCTCATTATAGACGAACATGAAAAATCACCCTCCAGAGCTCAAGATGAACTTAAGGTAAAAAGTTCCAATTCTTCTTGAGATTTTCATAAAACTGATCTTCAGAGTCTACATAAGATTGTTTTTCAACCAATTGTTGATTCTATTGAGAAAAGCAAAAATGTTTTCAAATATGATGGAAAGTTTGTTGGGAAGAAAGAATGTTCAAATAAAATCCATTCGAGTTCCTACTCTCATGATCAACATAATTTTTACATGATATCCCATAATGCATATCTTCATACAATTTGCAATTATTGTGGCAAATCCAGTCATATTTCTCACACATGTTATATTAGAAGAAATTTAAATGTGAGAAATAAATATATTTGGTTACTGAAGAGACATGTAAGGTTTAATACTAACAATCAAGGACCCAAGTATATTTGGGTACCAAAATGTCCATCTAGTACTTTATATATGTAGGATGATCCAAAAAGAAATGGACATAAGGGTACAAAGAAGATGAAGAAGAAGCCAAAAGGTTCTTAGGCGCCAAATAAGAGGTTCATATTATCACAAAAGAGAACTCTCAGAACATCCACTACTGGAGCTATAGAGCATAACCAAAGAAAGAAGCAATGGATAAAAGGAGGATGTTTCACTTCAAGGAAGGGCTACTATAATGTACCATTCAATTACCTTGAGGAGAATAGGAAAAGGAGGATCTCTCAAGCATCGGGTAAAAGACTCCTGAAGTATAGATATCTTAAGAGAACATTGCCGGCACCTAAAGCGAGGGATTCAAACTATCAACAATATAAAATGATGCATTAGGTAAGCAAAGCCAATTCTCTAAGTACCTAATGTAAAAGTAAACAACGGTAACAGCTCCTACACTATCATCTTTGATATTTATTGAGGTTTTACCTTGTTACTTGTTACCTTAGTTATGAGCATTGCATATATGTTTTCACAATCTTTAGAAAATTCATTCATAAAGAGTTCCAATGTTCAATAGTCTAAGTTTTAATATATATATGCATACTTCATGAGAAAATAATTTTTATGCATAAAGTCATACTTAATTCATTATGCTCAATTTCTTTAAAGTGACAATATTCTTAAAGCATGTGAATTATGATTTTTACAAGCTAACCGTGAGTGGATCCAAGTAAAATTGGATACCGAAGGAAGAAAAAAGGTCATATGATTTTGTAGGAATAATTTGAAAAAGAAGCATGACACTCGAGTGTAGAAGTGAATGCTCGAGTGTAAGTCATGTTAACACTCAAGTGCTGGATGAACACTTGAGTGCATATATGAGCCATATGCTCTGCTTTTTATATTACAAAACAAGCATTGACAGAGTATGCAGAAACTCTAAGGACATTGTCGAGTTCATTAAGAGTACTGTCATACACTTGAGTTAGAAGTGAACACACTCGAATGCATAATGAACTCACCTGAAAGTGCAACAAGAACTCTCGAATGTCAAAGGTATAAATGCATGAATTAGCTTCAAAACATAGTTTACTCAAGTGATCTTGGAGGACTTAAGCACAAAGATATAAGAAGGTGGAAACTAATTTGAGTGGCTATAAGTTACACTTAAGCCAGGTACGTTGTATCAATAACTTCAAAATTCAATAGTTGCACCTGTACTTTCCAATTTAATTTGAGTGCTAAATAGTTGCTCAATACTGCATACCATTAGCAATCAATGATTTATGGTTTTTAAAATATTTTTAGATTGCTAAATGTATCAGAAATAGAATTGTGCATAATTTTTCTATGCATTGGAAATTTGAAATTCACTTTTCACAAATTTACTTGGATTTCAATTCATCCTATTTATAAAAGGTGCATACACATTATTTGAAAATTATTCATATCTTGTTTACATTCAAATCGATTTCAAATTTGGAAGTTAGTATTTTTATATTGGATGCCAAAATGTTTCAAATTCATTTACTAGAGTTTTCCCATTGATCATTGATCTTAAATAAGCTATCCAGTGCTTGAACTCCTTAGTGCCATTCTCCAAACGAGTTAAACCTCATGTCAAACAAATTGATCATTTGAGTTTCAAGTCAACTTTCTAGAAAATAATTCAATTTGTGAAAGACTTATGTTTAATGCATAAATCTTTATTGGCGAGTTATTTCAAGCATCATGAATGTTCATTAATGTATTAAATGTTAATACATTAATCATTACAATAGAATAATTGACTAGGATAATAGAACTCTAGTCATTTGAACTAATGAGTATGTGTTTTATCATTAATAAATTCTTATAGTCATTTTGTTGCTCAATTACATTAACTATAGATATGATCTGTCTTTGAGTAACTAGTGTCATATATATGAACCCTTGAGTTGAATATTCATATCTTTCATGACCCAACTCTAAGAGTCAAGATAGTCTATGAATCATTAGCAAAGTCATGATGCTCATATATGTCTATCGAGCTAATACTTTTGGTTATTCGTATGACTTTAGCACCTAGGAAAATTTTCTAGTATGTTAACTCGGATGATTAACATGTTATCTTAGTTAAGCTTTTTGATACATATTTTATAACTTTTAACTTCCATCATTTTTAACATGAGCATTGATTATAAATAGGTTCAAAAATATATTTTGCATGTATTCTGAATCTCAATTTCAAAATGCATTATTATGATTTGAAATTACATATGAGATTTGAAACAATTTGCATATCTTATTATCATTCTTGGAAAACTTGGTTTCTTTCGTGATTTATCAGTTTATAAAAGTTGGTCATTATAGATAGATTTTCTACTCTCTTTGATTCAACTTACATGAATTGCACGAAAATATTATCAAGGACATAATTTTCATATAAAGTGTATTTACAAATTGTCATTGATCTTTGAAATTCATCACTTTTGGTATCACTTGTTCGTTATGCTTTATGTTTCAATAGCTTGAGTTTATTGAGGAAAATTATATCTTGGCTTTTGTTGTTTATTATTCTCTTTGCTCAAATATCATATGGATAATTGTATAAGAGCATAAGAGTTGTTATATCTAATATTGTATGGACCCAAGAGAAGTTGGGTATCAAATAGCATATATTTATACCTTTGTAGGAGCTGACCAAAATGCTCTAATGTTGGATACAAAGATCAGAGGCTAATAGACAAGGCATAACTGACAGTGTTGTAGTGTGAGCAGAAGCAAAATATGTAAAGTCACTCAAGTAACACCCTAGCACTAGCAAGTGACTAGCTATTGATGTTCAAAGGAAGACACAGTATTCTACTAGAACTAGTCCCCCTAGTTCTTCAGCCTTTGGTCCATCTATCTAAGGCAAACTGAAAACGGAGCTTCAATACTTTCACACTGAGCTTTCTATAAACAATGCTGAGATAATCATTTAATGAATGATAAGATGAGGCAACTGTGTGACTTAATGAACTAGAACTTCAAAGCTGTATTTGCTATTATGGATGACAAAATAAAGGAGCTATGTGCTATGGCGAAATCAAATTTTCTCAATGGTGTTTGCTAAGCAAGGGGAACATATTAAACTAATATGCAGGTAAGGTCTTATCCCAAGCTCATCTTGGTATGTTCAAAATGACCACAGAGACTATATTTCAGAATCCCTTAGTACTAATCACTTCACTAGATAGTAAGTGGCCAATGATGCATCAATGAACTACAGAGGATTATAACTCGAGTAATTATGATATTATTTGAGTGAGGTATTGTATTCTTAATTAAATTTCTCTAAGTAGCATCAATTGAGTGAACAATCGAGTAATGGTCAAGTAAAATTACTCAAGTAACTACTCAGGTGATATTGGGGTCATATTTCTTAAAACCCCTGAATAGCATTGTCATTTTGCAAATTTAATTTCTCTCCAAGTCTTCATACTTTAAAAATCATTTTCCATATAAGGTTTCTAATTTTGTTTTCAAAATCGAGGAGTGTAATGAACTGTCTTTGTAATGACGAATTTTTAAACCATGCATCAATTAAGGGGGAGCTTCATATTCATTTGTGTTTTATATCTTAAAAAGCTCATATCCTATTTAGAAGAAAATCTTTTTAACATACTCATCTGTATTTACCATGTCTTGATTAGTTTTGATGATGAGTTACTCTTATATTGTTCTTTTCATGATCTTAATTTTAACATATGATACGAAAAAGCACCATTTGTTACTTGATTGAATTAAAAATTATCTTTGCAAAGAAAGATTTAAATTTGTGATAGGAAAATTTGTTTTGCACAATAACATTCCACAACGAACTACAAGGAGAAACTATCAATCTTGAGGAAAGATGCTTCAACGCTCAATCAAGAAAAATATATTGGCTCAATATTCAAAGCAACAAATACATATGCCAATACAAATGAGCATTGAGCATGCTAAACAGAAGCTCAACTCAATTGGAGAATCCTAGCAACAACATGAATATACATCAGAGTTGCATAACAGAAGTGTGGTGTACATCGTCATGAACTAGCATTGCAAAAGAATAAGGCAACAGAATTTATGGAACACTTCATCATTTCTCAAACTCTACATGAGCATTTCTAAACCTTTTCTCTTTACATTTCAAGAATACATTTCGTATCTTCAATTTTCAAATTGCTTTGATTATAAAAGTTTTCTTGAAAACCTCTTCAAATCTATTTTTTGTTCTATAACATTAAAAATGAAAATGCTTTCAAATAGGGGGAGAGAAAATTGTTTTATTATCACATTCACTTCAAGCCTTATTTTTTTATACTTCAAACTTTTTGCTAATGTCAAATAAGGGGAGAAAAAGGCACGACAAATATGTTACATTCAAATTTGTTGTTATTCACACATATTTTTTGTGTAGGATTTGTCATCATAAAAAAGGGGGAGAATGTTAGATATGATTAGTTTTGATAATGTCAAATATATATGTGAAATGATAAGAGCAAAAAGTTTATATTATGTATTTAGTTTCTAATTTGACTAATTACTGTGTTAAATGTGAAATACCTTGTAGATTAATTAAGTTGAAACATGGAGGAAGAATGAGAAGACAAAATATGAGACCATAAATAAAGAAGTGATGAATTAAGGAGAATGAATAAGAGAGAGAAGAAGAAAGAAATTAAAGATAGTCAAGGAGCTGCCTACCTAAATTATGGAGAATGACTATCAAGAAGAAAATCAAGAAGCAAGAGATTGAAGAAAGAAGAAATTGCAAGATCTAATGTGAATATCAAGATTCAAGCTCTTAGAAGTGATACTGGAGGTTTCTATAATCAAATGATGGTTGGAATGGGTTAATACAAAGCTAAGATGACTTATTTATGAGTTATGACACTTCCAGAGAAGTTGCACTAGAGTGTGAGCTCAATACTCGAGTGCTAGAAGTGTTGCACTTGAGTGCAGGAAGAACACACTCGAGTGTCGAGAGCACTCTATTCACCTCTGTTTTTAGTTCTGCCAATAGAGATCTGGTATTTTTACTATATATCTTAAACCACATATCGAATTGAGCTCAAATTGGTAGGATATAAGAGTAGACTCCTAACATGAAAAATACGTATCAAGATCACATTCAAAGGAGCTCATATGAAAGAGATATGATCTTTGGAATTTGACACTGGATCACCATCATTTTCAAGATAGGTTTGGTATGTTAGACATAACTCACAAATAAAACATCAGATTGAGGTGAAACTAGATCCATATGAAACTAGACTCAAAGAACTTTGCATAGATATATAATGCATCAAATTTGAAGTTTATACTGAGTGATATGCCTTCTAGAAGTTGACTCTTATATTGTCTAGTGTGATAGACACTCTTTCATCATAACTTGCAGAATACAAGGAGTTTGGAGTTGATTATTTTTGCATTAGAATGTATATGACAAGAGCTTCCTTATGATACATTACTTGCCACATTTAGAGTAAAAAACATACTCTTGGAAAATGTCATGTGAGTGTTGCCTAGAAGCTCAAATCCAGAATGCAATATACACGTGCACTCAAGTGAGGCCATTCACACTTGAGTAAGAGCTCAATACACTCGCGACTAAGAAATCTCACTCTTGTAAATATCATGCGAGTACGTTCCAGAAGCAGTTGCAAAGTGGAAGAATTTTAGCAACACTCGAGTGAGAGATGTTGCACACGGTGATGTCCAGATTTACACTCGAGCCTACAAGTGTGACACTTACAATGTTTGCCCAAGAGAATTTCAGAAACTAAAAATATGAAGTGTACTCAAGTGAGGACCTTATCACTTGAGTGTTGGCAACCGGCACTTCCAATTGCACCTGAGGTGTTGAAAGAAAGTGCAAGTGCACTTCCTGCACTTCTGAGGTACAGTTCCAGCAAAAATAGAGCAACTCTTCGTAACTTCTAAAAATCATAAAAATGATTATGTAACTCATTTTTCTTGCCTCCAAACACTCTAATACTTCATCATATTGGTGATTAAGTATTTTTCAGGTGATCAAACAAGGATTGACACACAACCTGAAAATGTGTCTATCACAGTAGACTTCAATATAGAGTCACAATGAATAATCCGAATTTGGTTAAAGGTTATTTATTCACTATGATTTTACTTGTTAGTATACAAAACATTAACTAACATATATTTCAAGTGAGAAGCAGGAGATTAAACACTTGGATTGCATCTTCAAGAACGGAGGTCACTTGTGGCCAATATCATCACTCGATGTGATGAGTCCCAGAAACTAGACATTCATCTTTTGACCAATGATCCAACATACCTATAACTAACACTTCATTGTATTAGTAATTGATGTATTATTAGAGAAAAAAAATGAAGAGATCATATAGTAAGGAAAAACTACTTCACAAAGCATAAGGAGCATCTGACGCAACGGCTAGTTTTTTCAAACACGCTCAATGGTCAAACGAAGCAACAGGACTTAACAAATATGTTGAAATACTCACAATGGTTATATCCTACTCAACTAAAAATACAGGAAATTCAAGCGTATATCATGAATCCTTTACCTTAACCCAAATCTTGTCTGTAATTCTAGCTTCTATATTACTTACCATTGAGAGAGTGATTATTTGCACTTCAATTTTCATTATATCCACTTTGTGAGAGTGTTTGTATTCACTTCAAAACTATATTTCTGAATTGATCTCAAGGTAGAGGGACCTTGAGAGGGTTGATTTTCTTACAGGGAAAGCTGTAGAGAGAATTATCGGTAAGACTTTCTGCTCGTAAGATTTACAATGTGCAAGCTGTACAGAACATTGCTTCTCGTAAGACTTATAGGGGGTGTAAGTAGGAGAGAATGTTGCTACTCATAAGACTTGCATGGGTAAGCAGGAGAGGAAGGTCTTTGGGAATACTGTGCTCGTAAGACTTGCTGTAAGGGGGAGTATTTCAGAGAGTGATTTGTAAAAGGCTTCACAAGTGCCTGGCTAAACTTGTGGGTTTGTAAAGGCTTTTCTTGTGCCTGGATTAAACAAGAAGATAGTGGATTTAAAAATCTCAGGAGGAGCCTGGGGACTGGACGTAGGCCATCTCAGATTGGACCGAACTAGGATAAATCATAGTTTGCATATTCTCTTCCCTAAGCTCTTATATTTCCAGCATATATTATTTTATCTAACTGTTAATTTATGATTCATTAGTTTCATACTTACTGTTTTCCTTGAGATACAAAATTTTTTCCAAGTTCTTAAGTTTTTATCTTACACCTAATTCACCCTTTCCTGGGTGTCAGCCAGTTCTAACATGTGGTATTAGAGCTTGGGCTCTTGTTTAAAGGACTTAACTGTTTCAAGAGTTATCAATGGATGATTTTGGGTGTTTTATACTTTTAGAAGGTTTTGATTATGCAATCCCACCTCTTTTGAAAGATATTGATTTTTGGTTTTGGAAAGCTAGAATGACTAGTTTTATAAAAGCATATGATTTAGATATGTGGAATGTTTTTACAAATGCTTTTAATTTCAAACCAAGAAAGGATTGGACATGCAGGCTCGAAAGGTTGTTGGCTTGAAGAGTCATGACTCACATGTTCTTATTTAACAGTTACTCCTACTGGCTATAAAGAATTTACTTCCTCCCGATGTGTCCATCATTTTGGTGGAACTTTATTCTTCCTTTTAGAAGTTGTGTTCTAAGGTTTTGATCATTGAGGAGCTCGATCAGCTGCAGTCCAAAATCATTTTTACACTTTGTCATTTAGAGATGATATTTCCACTGTCCTTTTTCACTATGATGGTACACCTTACAGTTCACCTTGTTCATGAAACAAAGCTCAGTGGCCCAATTCAATATCGATGGATGTATCCTATTGAAAGGTACTCATTTTACATATGTGTGTCATTGTTAGTTCCTATATTTTCTAGTCGCTCTTTTCATTAGTTATTATCATTTTTCCCTTCTTTACTTCGTAGGTTTCTTGGGAAATTGAAATCTTATGTAAGGAATAAGGTGTGGTTAGAAGGTTCTATAGTTGAAGGTTATATAGGGGATGAGGTGCTGTATTTCTATTCAAGGTACTTTGATGACATTGAGATGACTTTCAACCGCCCGCCTCTTGTAGATGATTATCCTGAACCTATGCCAACATCAAAAGAATTTATCCCTTATGTTTCTTAAACTAGTTGGAGGAAATGAGAACTTTAAACTAACGGCAACTAAGAAGTTGTAAGCATATAGACATTTCTTGATTAATTGCACTCAAGTTGAATAATTCCTTTAATAAAAATTTTACACTCCTATGTTATTCTATATCTTTTGTAACATTTTTTACTTACATTTCATGATCACCTTCCCTTGATTAATTGCAAGGAATTCAGAAGTAATGCTAAGCACAAACTCAGGATTCCTACACAAACATCATTCGAAGTTGACAAAAAGGTCCACAAAGAATTCCCTAGTTGGTTTGTGAGTAGAATATTAAATGACCACAACCCACACTCACTAGATTTTAGATCTCTCGCAATCGGCCCTCTTGACCATGCAAAAAGGGTTACAGCATACAATGTCAATGGTTTGAAGTTTTGCACGGTTTCACGAGATCAAGAATTGCAAACTCAAAATTAAGGCGTTTATGGCACTTTTGGGATGAGGAGTTATGCCAGTAGCAGTGATACCAACATGTACTTCGGAGGTGTCCCTTATTATAGAAAGCTTCTTGATGTCGTCAAACTTAATTACCAAGGCCGTTTCACCGTGACACTGTTTGAGTATTTGTGGGCAAATACCACGACTTCCCGGGACTCTTAACTGATGACTTAGGCATCACATTGGTAAATTTCTCTTGACCAATCGACATTGGGCATTCTATAGATGATGAGTTGTATATTCTTGCCTCAGAGGCACACCAGGTTTGTTATGTTGAGGAAGAGAGGCACAGGGATTGGCACATGGTAGTTCATTTAAAGCCTCGAGACCTTTACGACATGGGTGATGGTGATAACATCACCTACGAGAGTGAGCTATTTCTGCCCGCCAATTTTGAAAACTTCTTCCCCAAAGGAGATGACAATTTACCTCTACTTCGATGCATTTTTTTAAGTTCACATTATTTAAATTTAATGTTTTTACAAAATAGTATCACCATTCTAACAATTTCTTCACACAATTTCTGTAGGCATGGTGAGGATGAATGATTAAACAAATTATATGCTTTTGTTTTTTTAACCCTTGGATGTATATACTTTTTTAAAAAAAGTCAGTACATTATTTATAGCGGTTCTATAATGGCTAGAAAAACAAACAAAACCGCTACAATTATAACAACCGCTACAAATAAAGACTATAACTGCTACAAGATCAAACCACTACAACATCAATCATATTAACTGCTACAAGTGCTACGCAAATCCCTATAAATCCCCGACTACAACTTATTTCAAACACTCCCTCATTTCTTTCAACTCTTCCTCTCTTTCATTTTCTCTCATTTACAAATATTTTTCCAAGAGCTGAGAATCTGAACAAGGTGATCGAATATGGTAACAAGTTTTTTTATTCTTCGACTTCAATATTTTTTTCCTACGGATAATATTTATTCTCACTATTTTTTTCAGATATTGAAGGACTTTTCACATTGTTTCCTATTTTCCTTACATAATGATAACCACATGTAGCAGACAATACAATAATTTCTTATTACCTACATATTCTGAATAATATTAAAAATATATAATTTATACTATAACAATTTCAATAAATCATTCTTTATACATAAAAATTACTATCATCTAAACTTTTTAAATAATAAATTATTCCATCTCATATTATAAAAGTGGAGAAAAATAATTGTATAATATTTTTAAATATTTCACAAAATATTTGTAGCGGTTCATAGCAATAAAACCACTACAAATAAAAAATAAATTTCTAGCGCCAACTTTAAAATTTCATATGATCTTCGTAACAGTTATCTAACCGCTACTAATTTTTGACGCCTTTTTTAAATTTCTTTTCCAAATTTTGTAGCGGTTCTATACCCACTACAAACATGAAAACAAATTTTCATTTTTTCATTTCCCGCCACAGGCGCCAAAGTTGTAGTGGTTCAAAAACCGCTACAAAGGTCACATAAGATGACTTATTGGTAGTGGATATGGTAGCAGTTGGATTGAAACCACTACAAATGTAGTGGTGGGCTGTTTCCTTGAGTAGCGGTTACTAATAACCGCTACAAATATATTTACAATAGTGGATTTGGTAGCGGTTTGGTTAACTACTACTCATATTGTTTGTAGCAGTTAAAACCACTATAAATACACATTTTTAACCGCTACTTAATGACATTTTTTTTTGTAGTGATGTTTCACATACTATACTCATGGCCACAGCATAAACAGAAACAAAGCTTCATCATTCAAATGTGCTATATACAATCAAGTAAAGCAATCACATATATCACTACACAAGCATAATTATCAAATACATGCAAATAAGGTAAGTGCACTACCCTTGCCTTGAGTCCTTCTCTTTTACCTTTTCACAACAATTGAAGTTGCTTCTTCTTTATCACCTCATAGCCCTAGATAAATAATGACATTATTAGAGCCATGACCAATGAACCTCTAGTGTGGCTACACTAGGCCCAACTTAACCCTTAGAGTTCGAAGAAATTACATTTGGCCATTTCCTTCTAAAATTTGCATGGTATCCAAAAGCTGCTAGCATTTTGACCAAACTTTGAAAATTCATAACTTATTCTCTAGGATTCCAAATATGGTGGTTCAAAGTCCTAGGTAAAGCTCTTTAAGTCTACATTAAGGAAAAAATATTCACCTCTTCCAATTACAGGGGTTAAAACCCCAGAATCCTTGACCAACTTCACTGGTCCAGAATTCGTCCCAATTTTTATTCCTCATCTTCCACAATTCATAACTTATTTTATAGACATCCAAATATAGCATGCTACCCATCATTTTAAAGATTAGGATGTCTACAATTGTTCTGGAAAGTTTCATGAATTTTGGACAATGTTTGGTCATCTAAAAGCTCGTCACAAAAACCTGACCAGAATCTGGTAGTGTTGACCTTAGTAGCATTGAATTTCAATTTTAGGGTTTTTAATCCAACCCTTCTAAAATTATAACCATATCATATTTCCACAAAATTTTGCCTAAGGAATCCATTAGAAACCTGGAATTTTGCAAAATCATCCTCCTTGTACCTGCCCTGCATCTGGCCAAAACATAGGAAGAAAATAGGGAAAATGAAGTTTTATGATTTCATCCCTTTAAACACCTCCCTTTCACTTCTAATCCCTTGTTTAAATATTTAAACACTTATACATCATGATTAGTGGAAATTTGGGTGGCATAACCCCTTAGATGTTTGAACATCTCAAATTACAAAATAAACCAAACAAATCTCCAAATAACTACAACACACAACCTTAAATCAACAAGATAGCACGGTTTAGTGTGATTACCTTTGGTCTCTCTCTCTAGGGCTCCAAAACGGTGGCCTTTCTCTCCTCTTTCTCTTGATTGTGTGCTTGCTACTCATGTATTTCAAGAAAGAGTAGAGATTAGAGAGAGTTGTCATGAATTTCAAGACAAGAACAAGTGGAAAATCACCTAGAACTTACCTTGTTTGCCTCTTGAATCTTGCTCCTTCTCTCTTGTTCTCTATGTTTTCAAGGCACTCTTTCTCTCTCTTGCTTCTTGATTTGGATGAAAATGAGGCTATTGGAAGGGATAATGATCTCTAAAAAATATCCCAAATCCACCTCCTTAAAATAATATATTTTATTGCTAATTTTGCACATGGCTTTACTTTTTTTTTTTGTGTCATCTTTTTTCATATAGCAAGAAAGGCTTCCACTTAGCCCAATTTGTGGTCAAATAATATATTCCCTCTTGGTCCTTTGCCTTGGATGAAATATGGGCCTTTAGAGGAACAATGAAGAACTAAAGAAATATCATCATCCACCTCTTTTACAAATAATATTTTTATGGCAATTAGCATGAGATTTTTGACTTTTGCTTCTTGCTTTTTGGCTTGTCGACAATGTTTTCTCTTTCCTTCTCTTGTTGGATGAAATAGGAGGCTTTGGAAGAGCATAATTGCTTCTTGAATTATCAACATTTCATCTCCTCAATATTACTTTTAATTTGCGTATAATTGTTGACTTTTTAACACATCCTTTTACTTGGCCCAAAATGCTTCCAATAAGCATATTTAATATTCAATCATCATCTTTCCCTCCTTTAGTTCCCTCTTGGACGAAATGTATCCCAAGCAAAGGGAAAAATAATTAACTTGTTTCATTATTGATAAATTACCATTTTACCCTTACATTTTTTTTATTAAATTGGGCCTTCTACCTTTTCTTTTTGTTTCGGCCAAAATTCCCATATTTATTGGGCCCAAAAATTGTTATTCCATTATTCTATTTTGGGCTACAAAAATGGGCTCGCATGGAGACACAAATTAAATTTTATGTCTTATTGTGGCCCAAAATTCATGTGGCCACCAATTGCGCTATTTGGCCAACTCAAGTGCTTCATAATTCACCATTTATTCCTTTTTAATGCCACAAGTGCAAAGGAATTTTGGTAATTGAAATTTGGGATGTTACAATAAAGGTGCCTCCATCCTGTTGGAGATATTCCTCAACATAAAAGAAAATCAAGACGCAAATAGGACAAGCACAAGAGAAAAGAAACACCATAAGAGAGGTTAGCATTGCAAATGAAAGAAGAAACATGATATGACCAATCAACACAAAGAAAGAGAAAGTAAAAAAATAAGGAAGAAAGAGAAAAAAAAAGTAGAGGAAAGAGGAATGTATAACAACAAATGAGACAAACCAATAATTCAAATCACATTAAATTGTACCCTCTAGCCATTGGTGTCAAGGATCACATAGGTGACAACAACTATGAGATGTAGACTTTCCTCTTGTATAGAGAAGAAAAGAAAAATAGAAGAGAGAATAAAAATAATTTTTTTAAGAAAATGAATCAATCCTCAACATATTGGATTCCACCTTCTAGCCCTTCGTGTTGAAGCATCATATGCATGACACTCAACTATAATAGTATAGCTTTCTTTAGGAGCATGAGGAAAAACAAGGTATGAATAATAGATTTCACTCTCTCTAAGCAGTTCTAACAATTTCTTACCTCTTTTCTTTTGTCTTTGCTCTCCCAATTTTTTCTGTTTTGCTTCAACTTTGGCTCTCCTATTTATAGTTTCAAGGTAGTGTTTTCCTCATAAATGCAGTTTTTTAATTTTCAATTTTTTAATTTTTTTGAAATTTTTGGTTAATAAAATTTCCTAGCTTGACCCTAACACTATCAACGGGAGATTTTTTTTTTTAATTTTTGTTTTTTAATTTTTTAATATTTTTTCTCAAGAAATTTCCTAATTTAAACCTATCAACATAAATGAGAAATATTTTTTGTATTTACTTTTTAAATTTTTTTTCTTATTTTTTATTTTTTCCACAATTAATTTCTTAATTTAGACCTATCAACATAAATAATAGCTATTTTTTGTTTTTTTAATTTCTATTTTTTCCTCCTCCTCTGTGACTCCACATTAAGTTTACTAATATGTATATTAATCAACATTAATAAGATGAATTATTTGTTGCCATTTATTACAAACTTCAATAGCAAGACAATCACCATTAATGATGATCATTTTCAAACTTCAATTATAATCCAATCTTCATCAATGTCATTGTTTTTATTAGTTTAGATATGTAAGCATCAAGCAGGACTTTCTTCTTTTTATTTTTTATTTTTTATTATTTTTTGTATGGGGCCGGGATAAAATAGGGTGTTTACAATTTGTCAACACCTTTCTCGCTAGATAGGGTCCTCACACAGATTAGAACTATGAATGCACATACTCAAACAAGCTTTTCTACTTCCAGACATCTGTTGCATTGACTACATGCTTGGTGGAACATAGATGACTAATGTTCAATACTGTCTTTCTAAGTGTGTGTTTAGATGAAAGAAAAAAAGGTGCTTATGCATTGAAACCATGTTTTTGAAACTTAACACCCAAACACTCAAACAAACTGGATAAGCTCATTTTGCTCCAAAACCATGATTTTGGTGTAAGTTATTTTTTTTCCAATTTTTTGGACCGTTGGGAGTAATAATTGTCACTTCTCTCTCCCTCTCTCTCTCTCTTGTCCCTTCTCTCTTTCCTTTTCTCTTTCCCTTCAGCGTTTTCTCTCAATTTTTAGATCGACCTTCCCCGTGACCTCTCATTTTCTCTCAATTCTTAGTGTTTTCTGTTCGAGATCGACTTCCAGATTTGAAGGCGGTGGTTAATTGGCAAACTGAAGGGGTGACGGGCCCAGTGGTTAAGCTGTTAGTGGCTACTCCCCTGTCCTGTCAACATTGTTCTTAGCCGACGGTGGTCAGAAAATCTCGTGAGCTTCTCTTTCTTCTTGCATCTCTATCACCTAGCATCTGTCTCTTCTCTTCCTCATTTCAAAAGTTAACTTGTTGCAGATCAAAGAAGGCGGTGTTGGTATTGAGGTTGGGTTGCACAAATCTCACTCATGACGTCGTGCAGATTTATACTTTCAGGCTCGCTCAATTTCTTTTTAATTTGACACGCGAGTGGAAAATTTCAACATTGTGAGGAAAGTGGGTGGGAGTAAATTTTTGATTTGCCTGATTAAGCAAAGAACCACCTTCGCTCCCATCACTCTGATGACTCATCACTACATATTTGGCTAGTTTTGCTCATTTGTATTAATTTTTCTTGGTTGGTCAGGACAGCTCCAAAACTCTCTTCTTTTTTGAACTTGTGACGCTTAATACTTGAGTAAGGAATCTTTATTACCTATTTTTTTATTATTAGTTTCAGCAATGGTTTTCCCTTTAATAGATAGCCTATAGAATTACCTTTGAGTAGGGAAAGATTTTTACCTAAACCCATTTCTTGGATTCTCTATGAAAAGCAATTGTAAAATTGTGGTTTTGGGTTCCTCGGCCCCATTACCAAATTCAATGGATATTTTTGTTTTAAACACGCATTGCAATGGATTAATTATTAAGATATATTATGATAGCTATACACAATTTTATTAGAAGAACGTCTATTTCTGATCCTAACTTTCAACACCATAAATGAGAGGTATTTTGTGTGCTGCCGATAAGAATAATGTTGTAGAATCTTTGACAATGCCTTCAATAATCACATCTTCATCTAACATGGCTTCTTTTCGTGATTCCATAAGAGATCAAACCATTTATTATACACAAGAGCATTAGTCATGTATTGTTTCCCTATTTCGATGTACTCTATTATTGACAATCAGTGAAATATAATTGTATCCCTATTTTGACGTACTCTATTATTCACATGGCTTCTTTTTGTGATTCCATAAGAGATCAAATCATTTATTATATACAAGAGCATTAGTCATGTATTGTTTCCCCATTTCAACGTACTCTATTATTGACAATCAGTGAAATGTAATTGTATCCCTATTTTGACGTACTCTATTATTCACAATCGTGTCCGTACCATGAACTTGTGTTTGGTGTTTTGTAGTAGATTGTTTATAATCGTATATGGATACAAATTTGTATTAGCACAAAAAAACCTATATGGGTATAAACAATTGCTAGTTAAATTTTCCCATGTTTATTATAAAAGCATCACTCTTAACTATTTGAAGTTCTATTTTTTAGCCACCAAATATTTAACTATAGAATAAATTATGCATTCCAATATAAAAGAGATTATTTTATATAGTTATTATTTATAAATGATTTTTGATTATACAATTTATTAATATATATATATGTTTCATCTATTTTTTTATGTTACATAATTGATTAATGTTTTAATTTTACATTTTTTTGACAAATTTATTTCATTTTTGGTATTTATTATGAGATTTAATGTTAAATAATACTTAAAATATAATCTTATCCTTTATATGTAATTATCACAAAATCTAATGTCCTTTTTAGTAATTTGACCATGAAAAAAAGTGCTTCTGACACAATATCCAAACATATCCTTTTATCGAAATCAATTTTTTTTATTCATAATCTATTCTGCTCATAATCTATTCTGTAAAATTACTTTATCACTTTTTCTCCAGAAGCTATTCTCCAAAAGCTAATTCAAATACACTCTAAAGATAGAAAAGTATTTACATTAACAACAGCCGTATCTATATTAACAATACCATATTTTACATTAACAACTTCACTTTCTTATTTCACAACTTCGTATCTCAAAAACCAATACATGCCTAAGGATAAGTTCGAAATTAACAAGCTTTAGGGGCCAATATCAACACCTGTATCTAGATTAATAACACCATATTTTATATTAATGACTTCACTTTCTTATTTCACAACTTTGTATCTAAAAAACAACACATACTCGAGGATAAGTTTGAAATAACAAGTTTTAGGTTCCAATAACAGCACTTGTGTCTATATTAACAATACCTTATTTTACATTAACGACTTCACTTTCTTATTTCACTACTTCGTAGCTCAAAAACCAATACATGCCTAGGGATAAGTTTGAAATTAACAGGTTTTAAGGATCAATAACAACACCTGTATCTATATTAACAACACCATATTTGACATTAATGACTTCACTTTCTTATTTCACAACTTCGTATCTCAAAAACCAACACATGCCCAAGGATAAGTTTGAAATTAACAAATTTCAGGGGCCAATAACAACACATTTATCTATATTAACAACACCATATTTTACATTAATGACTTCACTTTCTTATTTCACAACTTCATATATTCATCATATGCTGTTTAATGACAGTATGCATAATTATATTCACCAATAACCCAAAACCAAAAAAATATGTGACATTGACTCTTTTGCACATTCACATATTTAATGACAAGGGAACTGTCAAACCCCTTAACATTTTGATATTTTCTAGAATGATAAAGGCACAGTTTCACAGGCATACAGAAATAGCACAAATATACTGATAAAAAGTACTTGTTTATAATACAAGAGTTCCCTATAGGGTTTGAAAATATATTCAAATTTTTTCCAAAAACTACCAAAATAAAATATCAATAACCCACAACTCTGCCTTCTTGACCCGGAAACCTCAATTGTCGATATTGCCATTTTGCCCGAGGCCACTGGCTTCTACTGGAATATTTTAAAATTTGAAACAGGGTGAGATTCAAATGAATCTCAGTAGTAACATACAATCAATCATATAAAATGCAACAAATAATTATGCTAGGTACCATGTAATGTAATAGAATAATAACACTATAGTCATATTCATTAGTATGTGCACATATTCAGGGCTAACCACTGTTAGACCCCAAATCAGGGCCAACCATTGTTAGACCCTGATTGTTCGTACCTCAGCTGGGCTCACAACCACAGACTGGGCAGTGTACCCTCTTGGTACTGAATCTTATAACTTGATCCTTTTTGGGCCATTGGGGTACTTATGCTTTTCCCCCTGGACGATACTTGTGCTTTTCCCTCACCAGTTAGAGAGTGCATTATACATATCATAGAAAATGGCATACACAAGCATATACAAGTTTACTTAGTCTATGAAAGATAGAGTTACTACCTTAAATCCCTTTTCACCTTACAAACTATTCCTGAATTTTGTTCTGGCTCGAGCTAACTGTTTGGTCCTAAAATTCCAAGTTTTAAAAGAATTGAATTAATGCTCATTCGTGTACTCTTCTAAACTCTTTTAAACTCATTTTGTTTGTTACCTTAGCTTAAAATTGAAAATGACCAAAATACCGTTGGGGACCCGGTCTAAGTCCCTTTGTACCCGGTCTAAGTTCTTTTGAACAAGATTTGTCTATATTTGGCTTGAAGGAAGTTTGAAAAGTGCAAGAATATAAATTGGAATGTTTGGCACAAACCATTGCACATATTTAATTCATTCATTATTCTCTAAAACTTATACTGATAAAATTGAAGTTATGCTTGGTAATAGTCCACATATTGTCTGTACTAAGTTTGAGAAATGCAAGTATGTAAATTGAAAACTGGTATTAATTACTCAATTTATTTCGTTATTGTAATAGACTAAAATTTTGTAACCGATATTGCTTTGTGTGTAAATAGTTGTATAAAATATTTCTATGTATATATGTGTGAGGACATTTGGCATCTCCTTAAGGGACTCACAAATGACGCCATCTTTATGGTACACTGGCATGTAGGGCGTCATCTAATGACACATACACAGGTACTCAGTGTTTTCCAAGACATACGACACACACACTTAGCAATTCCCTGAGGCACAGGCACATCTAAAGCCATCTTATGCCCACACACATAGACATGGTGCAATTATGAGGTGCAAGCACATGTGTGGCACCGTCTGAAGCCTACACCAATAAAGTTGCTTTATTAAAGTAGATTTGTTAAAGCAACTTTATTAAAGTAGCTTTACATAAAGTGGCGTTTGGGTTGGAACAGTGAGATGTTGCCACCTAAGACCCTTCAGCTTTTTGCTTTTGTGTTGGCCTAATGGTGTGGCGCTACCTAGCCTTCATGTATCCATGCTCAAAATAGCCAGGATAAATCATCGGTCTTCGATTGGGCCACAAGTCCATCCTCCCTTGATATTGTAAGGATCTGCTGACACAACAGAAGAATTTTAAAATTTTTCACCGATCCTAATCGAGGATCTATCAACGGTGGTTAAATCGAGTTAGAATGATTTGTACCTTATTCAATTCATGTTTTTGATCTCTAGGAGCCAACACCTCAGGTCCGCTCCCTCTATCAGTATCCACACAAATGCTCTCCAACACAGGCTATGTGCTAGTGCCTCCAATGTCTCCTAGGGTTTCCCTTACGGCTCACAATTCTCATGCGTGTATGAGTATATCTGCTATTTCAAGTTTATAACCTATAAGGGCTATATTCAAATTTCAAAATTAATCTTTATTAATTTCAAAATTAATTAACAATTAATTATGTTGATGAGCTAATTAAATAAATTCAGTTTAAATTAAATCTGTCCAATAGTTTTAATTTAACCTATTTATTTAGTCCAAATAAAGAACCATTAGATTTAATTTATCTTCATAAATTAAATCTGAGATATTATATCTCTATCATGTTAGTTATTAAATCTAATTTATCTTAATAAAATTAAATTTAAAACTAACACAATATAATAATATCATATAATATATATAATATGTATTTAAAAAATACATATATATATATATATAATAGTATTAACGCCTTTTTATATTATATATATATAAATATAAAATTCATCCACTCTAGATTAAACATTATCTCGTGTTGAGCCATTCTTATAGGTGACCCTGTAGGCCCATACGAAGTTGGTAGTGGGCCATTAACTGTACTAACCCATAAGTCACAAGCGGCCTGTAGCAAGACATTACGAATACCCAATTCATATGAGGATCGTTAACATGATGCAACCTGTCATACAACCATGTCACGTCCCTTTTGTCACACGATATATCGGTCAAGGATGAGGCATGGATAATGTCATCCTCTTGTTCCTGACCATTACTTTCTCAATTCCTGAGTAGTCTGACAATAGAAATAGAAACTGCTTTCCATCGTAGTATAGCCATACATTTCTCAGACTCACTCATCGAGGGGCCTAGTGAAATCTCTTTACTAACGTAAGGGACAAATTCCATCTTGATCATTCATATTTCTCTGCATGAAAAACCACCAAGCCCGATCGTAGCCTTTATCATCACTCGGTCAAAAGTGACTTTTGACTAGTTCAAACCTTAGCAACTCTCATGTAGGAATCCATGATGACCTCAGGTTAAAGGGCATTATAACACGGTTGTACATGAGAAAAGCTTATGACTTGATCTATGTAGCTTTTTGAAAGTGGGTCAATACTCTTACAAGTACCTAAGACTTTGATTCTTATCTCCATATCTTATAAAAGTCATAATGGTCTTGTTTCATCTCTGCTCCCGTATAAATGACCGACTAGGGATATTTTAGGATAATCATTATGATTTATCCAAGGATACAATTATCATAGTTAACATTTGAATAATGTGATAACAAAAAGGAGAACTTTCATTAAATTAATAATGTTCAAAGTATAATGATTGGCCTTTAGGGCATAATTTCCAACATCCTCCCACTTCCCTTAGGTACAATCATTAATTTTCCTAATTCTTATTGTCCTAACATGACGCTCATGCTTTGCCTGTGCAAGCAGCTTAGTAAGAGGATCAGCAACATTATCTTCTCCTGCTACTTTGCATATCTTTATATCAGCTCTATCATTGATTTCTCTAATAAGATGAAATCGCCTGAGTATATGCATGGTCCTTTGATGTGACTAGGCTCCTTGGCTTGTGCAATAGCACCGCTATTGTCACAGAACAAATCTATTGGATTTGAGATGGTAGGCACCACCCTAGTTCAGTAATGAACTTGCTGATCCAAACTGCTTCTTTAGCTGCATCTGATGCTGCTATATACTCAGCTTCTATTGCAGAATCTACTACAGTGCTCTACTTGGAGCTCTTCCAGCTTACTGCTCCACTATTTAGGAGGAATACGTATCCAGATTGCGATTTAAGGTCATCTTGGTCAGTTTGGAAACTTTGCTTCTATGTAACTGGTTACACAGAGCTCATCATCCAATCTACCATAGACAAAAAATAAGTCCTTAGTCCTTCTTAAGTACTTTAGGATATTCTTGACAGCAGTCTAATGACCCTTACCAAGATCTTGTTGATATTCACTGGTCATACTTAAGGCAAATGAGACATCCGGTCAAGTACATAACATGGCATACATGATGGATCAAATAGTCGAGGCATATGAAACCTTACTCATGAGATCTCACTGATCAGGTGTATTAGGACACAAATCCATGCTAAGATAGATGCCATGAGACATGTGCATGTAACCCCCTTTTGAATCCTGCATACTGAACCTATACACTATCTTGTCTATGTATGTGCTCTGACTTAGGCCTATTAGTCTTTTGGATTTATCCATATAAATCATAATCCCTAAGAAATAGGTGGCTTCACCTAAATCTTTCATTGAAAAGGACTTTCCCAACCAAGAGTTGACACTCTGCTAGGTAGGAATGTCGTTCCTAATGAGTAGGATATCATCTACATAAAGCACTAGAAATACAACTATGCTCCCACTAACCTTCTTGTAAACACAAGGTTCATCAATGTTTTGAATGAATCTAAACTCTTTGACTACTTCATCAAAATGATGATTCCAACTTCAAGATGCTTGCTTCAATCCATAAATGGATCTTTGAAGCTTGTAAACTTTACCAGAGTCCTCTAGATGCACAAAACCTTCAGGTTGTATCATGTACACATCCTCAAGGAGCTTTCCATTAAGGAAGGCTATTTTGGCATCCATCTGCCATATTTCATAGTCATAATATGCTACAATGGCAAGAAGGATTCTGATTGATTTGGCCTTTGCCACTGGGGAAAAGGTTTCATCATAATCTACACCATGAGTTTGAGTGAATCCTTTTGCAACTAGTCGTGCCTTGAAGATATTTACATTGCCATCCATGTCAATTTTCTCCTTAAAAACCCATTTGCACTCGATGGTTTTTACACCTTCAGGTGGATCAACTAAGGTCCATACTTGATTGTCATACATGGATTGCATTTCAGACTTCATGACATTTAGCCATTTCTCTGAGTTTGGTCCCACTATGGCTTCTTGATAGGTAGTTGGCTCATTTTTCTCAATGAGCAACATATCACAGCCTTCAGTAATCAGAAATCTATATCTCTGTAGCTGATACCGTGTCCTATCAGATCTTCATAGACTTTGTGTTACTTGAGGAGGCTTAGCAACTTGTTGTGAGTCTTCTCTAACTTCCATATGTGATTCTATACTATCTTGTGACTCTCAAACATCTTCGAGATGTACCTTGCTCCTATTGGTTGTATTAGAGACAAACTCTCTTTCTAGAAACTTACTATCTCGAATTACAAACACTTTGTTTTTGGTGGGATTGTAGATATAGTATCCTTTTATTTCTTTATGATACCCTATGAAAAGGCACTTTGAGAATATGAGTGCTAATTTATTATAGGCTTATTGCTTAATGTATACCTCACATCCGTAGATCTTGAGAAAAGATAAACTTGGTTTCTTTGCAGTCCATATCTCATATGGTGTCTTTTCAATTGCCTTAGATGGAACACGATTTAGTGTAAACACAGTTGTCTCTAGGGCATGTCCCCAAAAGGATGGTGGAAGATCTGTTTGACTCATTATAGATCAAACCATATCTAATAGTGTTCGATTCCTCCATTCAGAAACACCATTCCATTGTGGTGTTTGTGAAAGAGTCAATTATGAGATTATCCCATAACTCCTAAGATGGTCAATGAACTCTTGGCTAAAATATTCACCACCTTAATTAGATTGAAGTGCTTTAATTGTTTTGCTAAGTTGGTCTTGTACTTCATTTTGGAATATTTTGAACATGTCAAAAGATTCAAATTTATGTTTCATTATATAGATATAGCCATATCTACTAAAGTCGTCTATAAATGTAATGAAGTAGACATAACCTCCTCTAGCAGCTGTATTTAATGGTCCACATACATCTTTATATATGAGGCGCAATAATTCAATGGCATTCTCACTATGCCCAGTAAAAGGTGCCTTTGTCATCTTTCTTAATAAGCAAAATTTGCATGTATCATATGATTCAAAATCAAATGAGTTTAGAAATCTATCTTGATGGAGTTTGGAAATGCGTTTCTTATTTATATGGCCTAGATGACAATGCTATAGGTAGGTCAGATTCGAATCGATTTTATCCTTTAGTAATTACATTATAGATATTCCCATTATTAGGATGTTCCAAATTTAATATATAAAGACCAACATGCAAATCACCATCAACATAGAAAATGTCATTATGATAAATAGAACATTTACCATTCCTAGTAATGGAAGTATAACCTTCCTTATCCAAATAAGAAAGAGAAACAATGTTATTACTCAAAGCAGGAGCATAATAGCAATTGTTCAAAACTAACAAAAGCCCATTGGGCATAACTAATTCATAAGTGCCAATGGCTAAAGAAGCAACTCTTGCTCTGTTTCCAACTCGTAGGTTTACCTCACCCTTCTTCAGCTTTCAACTATCCTTTAGATCCTGCACATTTGTATAAATGTGAGAACCACATGCAGTATCTAATACCCATGTAGAGGAAGTAGAAAAATGAATGTCTATAACATAAATACCTGAAGTGATAGCCCCGCAATCCTTCTTGTTCTTTTTTAGATCTTCGAGGTAGAGTTTGTAATTCCTCTTCTATTGACCGGGTTCATTGCAAAAGTAGCAAACTCTTTCCTTTGGAGGCTTTGCGTTCTTGGGTACAGGCTTGGTTTTGGGCTTGTTTGACTCTTTGGTCTTACCACATGAGCCATTACCCTTCTATTTGCCCTTCCCTTTCTTTTTCATACCCTTTCCTTTTTGAACCATCAAAACAGTACTAGGCTTTTTCTTAATACTTTACTCAGCAGTTTTGAGCATCCCATGTAGCTCAGAAATTGATTTCTCCATGTTGTTCATGTTGTAGTTCATGACAAACTGGTCATAACTCTCTGGGAGTGAGTTCAGGATCAAATCCATAGCTAACTCTTGGCTTATAGGAAATTCAAGCCTCTCTAGGTGATCAATATAGCCTTTAATCTTTAACACATGAGTACTAACTGATGCACCTTCAGCCATCTTGCAAGAATGTAAGGCCTTTGTGGTCTTATACCTTTCTTGCCTTGCCTGTTGCTGGAACATTTCCTTGAGATGGACAATTATCTCATGAGCCTTCATAAGTTCTAGATCTCTTTGGAGCTCTGGAACCATACATCAGGCAACCTACATCCACAGAGTCATCCTTATGCTTTATGTAAGTATCTCTCTGAGCTCTTGGAGCATTGGCTGCAGGCTCCTCAGGAATGGGTTGATCTAGGACATAAGCCTTTCTTTCATGCTTGAGAACAATTCTCAAGTTCCTGAACCAGTCAAGAAAGTTTGTCCCATTGAGTTTGTCCCTCTTAAGGACCGATTTCAATAATAGCGTAGCAGTATTACTAGTCGACATGATTCTACAATTAAAATATACAAATTTAGTTAGTAATCTCCCACTAAATTAACAACCCTCAATATAATAATTAGTGGGCTAAGATCTATATTTGGCTTAAACTTAAGTCCGCTTTGAGAAGACCTTAAATTCAAGTTATTTAGGTAGGTAACATATTTACCAATTACATCACATGTAACTCTTAGATCTTTATAGGATTCGATCATCATATGATCCGGCATGTTTAATCCCATCCAACGCCTTGAGATTCAAAACCATTTTGTTAATTTCAATTAAGTCAAAAAAATAATGAATATTATGAGCAGCACCTTTACTCATGCTTGTCTCATCAAGATAACTCAAGTGCATCCACTTTAGTGGTTTCCACAATTGAGCGATCTAGGTTTTGACAATTATTCATTAATTGAGGGCATTATGACTTAAGATTTGATTCTGAGGGCTCAATTAATTAGTTTTGTTTATATGAATGCAATCGTGGTCGTATCTCATACAGATAAATACATATAAATGCAAAAGTATTCATGCAATGATCTAATCAAAAGCATAACTTAAATGTGACACAACATGGTTTACTTAACCTAAAATCCTCCAAAGCCAATGAGAGGACTTCTCTAAATAAGAAAAGAAATACATTGAGAGAAACCTCATTTAAACATTCGAGGGGAGTGAGATGAGAAGAGAATGTACATTGAGAGTATTTAGAGGAAGGCACAGCACACAGGCCATATTTAAATATTACAACCCTTTGTAAAAAATCTAAAGCCATGTTGTTCACAATACCAAAACAAGTATGAAGAATAAACCACAGTAAGAATTCATACAATATGAAAAGCAATAAATGTCGTGATCAAATTATATTGTGCTATGAACAGGTAGTCATGGGTTAGCGGACAAGGTCAAGGGGCAGCGCCTCTGGAGCTTTTTGAAAAAAGACACTTTCCTTTTAAAAGAAATATTTGAAAATCTAAAAATTTAAAATTTTAGACCCAATTTTTAAAAGATTAGTTTAGTCTAGTTCTAAAGGGATTTCGGCCTAGTTTCAAAAACAACGGCCCAGAACACTTCTGATTCGGATTGTCTTCCCTATAGTTTCGGATCCCTAATACCCGAATAGATATCCAAACTTAGACCCGATTGGATTGCCGCCAACTATGATCTCAGGTACCCTACTCGATTTTATACAAGCCTAGGGTTTCATACAAGCAAGATCTAATCAGTTCAAAAATGAAACCATAAATTCCAGTTTTAGATCTAATCCAGAATTGAAATTGCATAACCAGCAGCCCATATAATTGAAATAATTTTGGCAGATCTTATATATGTAGTAATATTCAAAAACAAAAATCAGAAAAACAATTTCAAGATCACATCTTTCAAAATAGTTCTGTTTCGTATTAACTAAATCACACACATATTCAGACATTTTTTATAAACATACGTACATATCCCATATATATCACATGTATAAGAATCATAAACTAAATTTAAATGCATAATTACCTGGCTTTGATACCATTGTTAGGATCGGTAGGCACATTAGAAGAATTTTAAAATTTTTCACCGATCCTAATCGAGGATCTATCAACGGTGTTTAAATCGTTTTAGAAGGATTCATACCTTGTTCAATTCAGGTTTTCGATCTCTAGGAGCCAACACCTCAGGTCCGCTCCCTCTCCGGTATCCACATGAATGCTCTATAACCCAGACTGCATGCTAGTGCCTCCAATGTCTCCTAGGGTTTCCCTTACGGCTCACAATTCTCATGTGTCTGAGTATATCTGCTCTTTCAAGTTTATAACCTATGAGGGCTATATTCAAATTTCAAAATTAATCTTTATTAATTTTGAAATTAATTAACAATTAATTATGTTGATGAGCTAATTAAATAAATTTAGTTTAAATTAAATCTGTCTAACAGTTTTAATTTAACCTATTTATTTAATCCAAATAAAGAGCCATTAGATTTAATTTATCTTCATAAATTAAATATGAGATATTATATCTCTATCATGTTAGTTAATAAATCTAATTTATCTTAGTAAAATTAAATTTAAAACTACCACAATATAATAATATAATATATATATATATATAATATGTATTTCGAAAATACATATATATATAATATTATTTATGAATTTTTATATTATAAATATATAAATATAAAATTCACCCACCCTAGATTAAACATTATCTCGTGTTGGGCCTTTCTTTTGTGCGACCCTATAGGCCCATATCAAGTTGGCAGTGGGCTAATAACTATATTAACCCACAAGTCACAAGCGGCCTTTAGCAAGACATTACGACTACCTAATTCATATGAGGATCGTTAACATGATGCAACCTGTCATACAACCATGTTACATCCCTTTTGTCACACGATATATCGGTCAAGGATGAGGCATGGATAATGTCATCCTCTTGTTCCTGGCCATTACTTTCTTGTTTCTTGAGTAGTCTGACAATAGAAATGAAAACTCCTTTCCATCGTAGTATGGCCATACATTTCTCAGACTCACTCATCAAGGGGCCCAGTAATATCTCTCTACTAATGTGAGGGACAAATTCCATCTTGATCATTCATATTCCTTTACATGAAAAACCACCAAGCCTGATTTTAAACGTTATCATCACCTGGTCAAAAGTGACTTTTGACTAGTTCAAAGCTTAGCAACTCTCATGTAGGAATCCATGATGACCTCAGGTCAAAGGGCATTATGACGTGGTTATACATGAGAAAAGCTTATGACTTGATCCATTTAGCTTTCTTATAGTGGGTCGGTCCAGCACCTTGTACTCTTACAAGTGCGTAAGACTTTGATTCGTATCTCCATATCTTATCAAAGTCATATTGGTCTTGTTTCATCTCTGCTCCCGCATAGATGACCGACCAGGGACATTTTACGACAATCTTTATGATTTATCCAAGGATACAATTATCATAGTTAACATTCAAATAATATGATAACAAAAAGGAGAAATTTCATTAAATTAATAATGTTCAAAGTACAATGATTGGCCCTTAGGGCACAATTTCCAACAGATATTAATATGAAAGCTGTAAAAAATCATCAGACCTCCTTTTCCAAAACTCTTGAGGTTAGCCAAGTATAAGAGATAGGGAGGAGGCCAAATTTCAAGAAGAGTGCCTGGCACCTTGGGAAATGAAATATTCCCAACACCTCCCTAACACCTTAAATTTTGTCTAAGGCAGAAAAATAAGGAGAAAAATAAGAAAAGTAGAGAGAAAAAGAAAGAAGAGAGAAGGAGGATGAACTTGAAGAACTTAAGAGGGAGAAAAAGTCTTCCTGACAAAGAGGAATTGTGTGGGAAACCCTAGGCTTATTCGTCTCATCGAGAACAACATTTCTACAATTTTAGATTCTTGAACAAAGGAGTTTCATGCTGCCTCTCAGGTGTAAGGGTCAGTAGAATCAAAAATAGATTATAGCACCAGAAAGAGGTAAGCGTAAGCTCTGATTTGACTATAGTATCTTGAGATATGGTTAAGTTTTTATAAGGTTATCATGTTGCTCTAATTTTTAGATAAAATTTAATCTTGGGGTTTTGATGATCTTATGAATGAGAATATGATGTTAAATGAAACCTACGTATGATAGGCATGAATAGAGTAAGTTTTGTGGATGATAATTGCAAAATCACTTTGTTGTCCCTTTATGTCAAGTTTCGACCAAACCATGGCAAAGAGGAAAGATTGTGAATTTTTTGATTTTGAGGTTTCCAATGGATTTAGAATGAAAAATTTGTTGATTTTGGGAGTATTGAAATAGAAAATGGAATATTTTCTTAAAGAACCCTAGATTTCGGCCTTGGCAAATTCTTAGGGAAGGAACTAGATTTTTCCAAATTTGAGGTTTAAAATGGATTCTATATGCAAAATTGTGTGGGAGTACCTTGTAGAAAGGATTTTAGAAGGGTCGGATTGAAAACCCTAAAATTGGAGTTAAATGTTGTTTAAGGTTAGTGCTACCAAATTCATTTTCAAGGAAGTCAGGTTGCTTGTGGGTTGATTTTGGTCAAACAAGTCTTGTCTAATGAATGATAAATTTTACAGGTTAATAGTTGACATTTCAAGCTTTAAAATGAGGGATAGAATGTATGATTTGGGTGTGTAGGTTGTAAGTTATGATCGATCAAAATTTTAGTATCGAATTTGGAATGAATCCTAAGGCAATTCTGTTTGTCAGGAATTTTTGGAATTTTACACCTATAGTTGGCCTTGATTGATATCTACCTTTACAGAGAACTTAAATATCTTCACATAGCAACTTGAACCACCTCATTTGGAGTTTTCTAGATTAAGATATGAATTTTCAAAGTTGATTGATGAATATGGCAGATTTGGGTTGAATATGGAATTTATGGTTATTAAAGGGAATTGTGATTAGTAAGAATGTGTGGATTAAAAACCTGTTTCAGAGGTTAATATGACCGAATTAGACACCCAAGTCATATGATATGTCTTAGACTGAGTATGTCTTAGACATAGCATAAAAGAGAAATTTCAAAGATAACCAACAAAAGTTAAAGTAAAGGACAAGAAAAGGGATGAGTCAAAGAATAACATAATCTTGATTATGTCTGAAATAGCCCCACACAAGTAGCCAGTCGGGCCCACATAGGTGGGCACATAGGCCCCCGACAAGAATGAATCCCAAGTGGGTCATGGCACACTACTTATTCGAGGTAGTGTGTTCGATGCCTTAGGGAAGTGAAATAAATCCCCAAGCACCTGTGTGGTGTAGAGGAGGGGATAATTCTTGCCAGGGGCTTGTGTGGGCCCGAACGACTGCCTGTGTAGGGCCATTACATAAAAAGGTGCCTTTTTATTGTCACACCTCGCCTTCTTGGCTAGGTCTGCTGAGCACCCTAGCTGACAGGGCAGACTCACAAGAGATATCCCCGACCCCCTATTCCAGGGTTCCTTTCACCTTCTTAAGTCTCGACCACTCGACCAAAGGGCCAAGTACCAATGCCATATGAGCTTGGTTCCATTGACCTAAGGAATATGATGTTTTAATATTATACTTATGTCATAAGTGCATAATTTTGTAATTTCCCAAATTTCAGATTTAAGCAAATTATGGCAGATTTTCCGCCTAAACTTTAAAAAATCATAACTAAATTTGTAGACATCATATTGGAGTGATTCTAAAGGCTATATAACCCTTATTGAGTCTAGTTTCAAGAAAAAATATAGAATTTTGCTAATTGTAAGCACAAGATTCCTAGAATTAAAGTGTTTGGACGTTGCTCCAGAAACTTTCTAGTTTTTCTAGGCTAATTTCAAAAATTCATAACTCTTTGTATATAGCTCTAATTAATTTATATGACCTTTCAAATTAAAGCTTAGGATACCTACTTTCATCCTGTAAAATTTCATAATTTTTTTTCATTATTTGATTTTTGAAAACCTCATGACAAACTCACTACCTCACTTGAATCAATGAAATGACATGCACTTGCAACTTCAATAAATTCTATTTTTGTATACAAATTTACTATACTTATTAATTCATCATTCTATTTTCTTTAATACCTTAAAGATATAATAAATATTAGGGAATATATTTAGGACACCTGCTAAACTGGGGTTTAGTAGTCCACTTAATTTAGGCTTATTCTCTAGTTTCTGATCCAAAATTTAGGATATTACAATGTCAATGAAATTGGAACAAGTAATGACACATCTATACTTGAATTCCAAATTATTGGATTGATATTTTTTATGAGCCAGGAAGAGAAGGTTGCTGATAAAGGTAAAGAGCAATAAAGGTGATCAGGTAGTAACTCTTTCTCTCATATACTATGTATTGTTCTACATGTATGTGTTTACTATCGAGTATATTCATTTTATGAATATTCGGTAGGTAGTAAGACCTATTAAACCAGTGTGTCTTTAGACAGTAAGACCTGAAGAGCATTCAGATTGTGACGGGCAGAGGCCCAAGGCAGTAAGATCCAATGTGCAAGTTTGCATGGGGCAGAGGCTCTGGGCTATAAGACTGTGACAGCTGTTAGTCTCGATATGCATCTTGTATGGGGTCGAGGCCCTGAGCTGTAAGACCTGAGTTACCAAACGCTGTGGTATTATGTTATGTGATTAATGTTTATGCTGCATATGGTTTGCTGAATGCTATTGTGATGATTGATGTTATATGATGTTTGTGTGGCATGCTTTGTGAACTTGCATACTATGTGAATGATTGTAGTTACTATTGAGATTCTTGCGAATCTCTCCCTCTCTTGTTAATGACATATAATGAAGGCACGCAGCTCGAAGAGTAAAGATGTAAACATTGATTAGTGAAGAATAAAGATAAAGGACTTAAGTTTCTTGTTGGTTATCTGTTTAATAATTTTTTAAGACTTGAGATATATTGTAAATATATGTAAAGATAAAACCATAGTACTAGTAATGGTATTATAACATGCGGTGCGGATCGATATTGTCCCTAATGCGATAACTGAGCTAGGATTGGGTAGAAGCATGATAAAGGCCCATTAACTAATAAACGCTTTACAAGTTTATAAGCAAAAAAACACTTTGATATTAATAAATGAGGTTAAGGATTAATGAGTCTTAAGAAAATTGCGAACCATTATATGATTGTTTTGAAAGTTCAAAATTTTTCAGAAAAGCCCAATCAAATACGGGTTCAATCCCTATGTTGAAATCAAGACTTGAAAATTATTTTCAAAGTGTATTAGTCCCAGGATTGAAACATGGTTTAGTGGTTCAAATTCATTGTGAAATGACTCATCAGATCAAGTTGAGAGTAGGGGAGTCACAATTATTATTCATTGATTACATAAAGAGTGAGCTTAAGTACCTATAGTATTCTTAAAGCAAAGTTTGGATGTATATGTCTCAGAGAACAAGGGAAGCTTTTAGGTAATATCTGCCTCTTGCATAATGTGGAGTACAATCATGGTCAGGTGTGTTGTAGGTGGTAAATATGCACCATTATTTGTGGTTCATATGTTCCATAAAGTTAGTTTCTGATTGTGTTTTTAATTGTACTTTACCAAAACATTAACTTTACTTTTGAATAAGAAATAGGGAATTTGAACAATAAATTAGTCTTTACATAGTGGTAAAACTTGCTCTTGGCTAGCAAGCTTGATGCTTTTGATAAATTATGCATAACCCACAAGTGTGTTATACTTTTGCCTAAGGAATAGTGCCTTTTTTTTCTTGGTTAACTTATATGAATCATAACTTTCTCTCATTTGCAATTGAACACTCAAATTAATTGTACACTCTATGTGTACTGTTATTGTCATTAGCTTTATGGTTATTCCGTTTCATGTATTTACAAGGTAGATGTTGCGTTTCTTTATTATTTGACATATATTTCTTTATTATCTTATTCCTTATTTCATGCTTATACATGTTTGTAGTAGAAATGCAGACTTACATTTGGTATGTAGCTAACTCATTGTTAATAGTAGAATGGTCCTCCAGCTTGGGTGAGATCTTAGCATAACAACATATTCTAACTCTATCAAAACACTATGGTGGTTGTAAATCTAGAATTTGTGGATTATGATCATTATGTTTTAAATGAAGTGGAGATATAGTATGTTTAGAAACACATAGACTAAAATTTCATTCTATTACCCTGAGCATTAACATATACAAATGTACATAACATTAGGCTCTTCAAATCCCTAGACCAAACATGTTATATACACAAGTATGAAAATTGAATGATGTAATATGCTACTTGAGTGTTATGGTCCAAATCATGTTTTCATGGGAAATGTGACATAATTGATATTAAAAAGATTACAACTTGATTCTTATCCATATATCACTGTGAAGTTATTATTTATGTATTGACCAACACTTTCCAGAGAAGATTTTCTTTAAAATATCCCTTAGTTTAGGTTATGAATTAGGCTTAAAACTCAATAAAGGCTATGACTACACTATGGAGGTTCATAGGTTAAGAGATTGTTATCTGTACAATTGCATTTCATAGGAGTGGAGGCATAAGCCGCTTTTAACACATCTAATGACAAGATGTTGTATGCAATGCTAAAGCAGTTATTATCATTTAATTGTGACAGTATTATATATTTATCTAAGATAACATATAGCCTTTTTTCATTATTGTAGTTTATATTGAAGTATTATTTTCATTGATGATAAGTAATATCACAAGTTTTTGTGTTTAAGGAATTTGGTTTTTGCCAATTTTACAATAATTATGTAAATGAGAAGTTAATGATTTTTTGTCATATCCTTCCTATCATTTTAAAAGGTACAAAGCAACATTAATCATGAAATATTGGATCTATAAATTTGAGTTTTTGAATTAAATACAGCGTTTTGCATATACTATTGATGTATATGATAGATTGTAATTTGGTTGTTGAAAGATGAGGAAATAAATTGATATATTGATGTTGTGCTAATTTATTTTACATGGAGAATTTTATTGAAATGGAAATAAAATTCACCCATTGACGAATCCCAATATTTATGTAATTTTCTATACTATTTTGGGGGTAATTAACATATATTCAAGCCATAATTGCATTAGTTTGTGCTTATTTTGGGCTAAGTGTGCTTGCATGAGATTTATGCTAATTACGGACAAAATTATTGATTAATTGATTTCTAGGACATATGATGCTTCTTTGCATTGATTTTTATTGTAGGTCATATGAAGATTGGAGCAAAAAACATAGAGTAAAGGCTTGAACAAGGAGAAAAAGAAACAAAAAAATCAAGTGTTGCTACCTTGCAAGTTGCCTAGGGGGTGTTGCTCATTAAAGTCAGTCATTAAAATCTATAGAATAAGGCTGCACTTTTTTTACAGAAAATGGATCAACCTGACCCAAATCTTCACCAACTCAACTTCCTTCAGCATATAGTTGACTCCTTCTATCAATTTTAAGGTAGGCCTACTCCATCCATTTTTCACCCTCTCAATCAATCTCATCTTCTTCTCCACCTTCTATTCCATCTACTTCCACCTTTCTACACTTCTTTCATTTTTGTCATGATTGTGACATTGGATGCATATGGTGGTAATGGAAATTGTGCCCTAGAGGCCAATCATTGTACTTTGAACATTGTTATTCAATAAATTTCTCCATTTTGTTATCATATTATTTGCATGTTCACTATGATAACTATCCTTAGATAATTGATAATGATTGTCCAAAATGTCTGTAGTCGGTTATTTATGCAGGAGAAAAGATGAATAAGACCAGTATGACTTTAAAGAGGTATGGAGATATGAATCAAAGTCCTAGGCGCTTGTAAGAGTATAAGGTGCTGGATCGACCCACTTTGAGAAAGCTACATGGAACTACACATAAGCTTGTCTCATGTATAACCACATTACCATGCCTTTTGACCTGAGATAATCATGGATTCCTATATAAGAGTTGCTAAGATTTGACCTAGTCAAAAGTAACTTTTGATTGAGAGAAGATAAAGGCTATGTTCAAGCTTGGTGGTTTTCATGTAAAGGAATGTGAATGGTCAAGATGGAATTTGTCCCTCACATTATTAAAGAGATATTACTGGGCCCCTCAATGAGTGAGTCAGAGAAATGTATGGCCATAATACGATGGAAAGGATTTTCCATTTCTATAGTCAGACTACTCAGGGATCGAGAAAGTAATGGTTATGAATTGAGGATGACATTCTCTATGCCTCATCCTTGACCAAAATATCATGTGACAAAAGGGACGTAATGTAATGCCCTAAATTTTGATTAAGGGCTGATGACAATTATTATGGATAACTGTGAATTTAAATTGGAATTATTAAGTGTTTTGTGGCAATTTTAATTAATATGCCATAGGTGGTGGAAAATTGACAGAATGGAATTATTGGCCATAAGTTAGTGATTAAGGGAAAATTAATTACTAGCTATGAGAAAAATGAGAAATGTGATTATATGCTAATGGAGGGATTAGAGAAGCTAATTGGGTGTTTACTTCATGAGAACCAATAGGGAGGTGACACTTGGCAAAATTGTGTTTGAAGGGAGAGATAAGAGAAAAGTCAAAAGGGGGAGTATTTTATCATTTCTCTCTCCTCTCTTCCCTTGGTTTTCATTGGACAGCATGGAGGGAGTAGTATCATCATCATTTCTTCATCCTCTCCATCACACTCCATCTCTCTCTTATGCCATTGTTGAGGGAAAAGGGAAGAAGAAAAACTTGTGATTAAGGTAAGCGAATGGCCTTTATTGCTCAAACTCACTTTATTAATATTGATCATTGGAGTGAGATCTTCATTTTGGTGTTTAAATTTTGGCCATTGATGTTGATTCGAGACCACACGAAATTTTGGAGGTTGGTGAATCAAGAAGTGTCTTTGAGAAAGTTGATAAGATAAGTGAAACCAATCCTTCTATCTATGTTTTATGCCAATGATTAAGATTTGAATTTCTGGGATTTTTGGCCCATTTTTGTTGGGATAGGGTCATTTGTAGTTGGCATGTTATTGGTATAGAAATGGGTGTTTTGGTATGAGTTTTGGATAGATAGATTGATTTGGGATAGGAATGGTATGTTTGGATGATTTTGGAATTTGGATGACTATGTTGCCCAAACCCAAAGCATGATAATGGAGTAGGATTTGGATAATTCTGATAATTCCATTGAATTCCTTGGATGTTTTTGTGTGGGAGTAGCTTTAGTGGAAGCTTTGAGTCCATTGGGATCAATTGGGCAAGTGTTAGGAAATGTGGTCAGTTTTGCTGGGTTTTCTGGTTTCTGATAAAATCACTCGAGTAAGAGTGAGTTCACTCGAGTGAGGGATGAACATCACTCGAGTGGTGATGAGTTCCACTCAAGTGCGGTAGTGCAAACTTCCTTTATGCTCTCTATGTTCTTGTTGCACTTCCGTGGTCAAAGGCAAGTGTTGCCTCACTTGCAAGTGTGGTGGGAAATCACTCGAGTGAGCTTCCTATCACTCGAGTGCAGGTGTATTTGACACCAAGGACTTGCCGCTCGGTTTGTCACTCATGGTTATGGTGCAAGAGTTGCCTTCTCACTTGCTGGTATGTGGTATTCACTCGAGTGCAATAGGCTGTGCTCGAGTGCTCTTGATCCTTGAGAACTTTAGTGAGCATTTGGCTATCACTCGAGTGTTCTTGTCTCTGAAAAGCTTCTTGTACTCTCGAGTGTTCACTCACTGTCGTTCACTTCCTAGTGCCCAAGTGTAGACCGTACCATCACTCGAGTGAGGTCTCCTTCACTTGAGTATCTGTACAATATCACTCGAGTGAGGCTATCTTCACTCGAGTGTCTCAGTGAGAAATATCAGGTTCGAGTTTTCAAAAAGAAGATATTTGGGGATAATTTTCCAACCCTTTAGAGCTATTGATAGGGTTATTATTGGGTACTAAAAGAGCAATAATGATAACAAACTAAGTATTAAGAAGTCATTGAGAATTGGAGTAGAGAATTGACTCTCCGTCCCTAATTATGAATATAGGATTTGACATTTGCCCTACTTGGGAGAAACCGGAGCCAGGACATGCCCGAAAGGATCAAGGTAGTGACTCTTCTCTCATGTTGTGTATGATACTTGGTATGCATGTTTATCATTGTGAATGTGTTATCGGCCAAAGGGCATTACAGCGCGAGCAGTTCAACGTGAGCCGTCGCAGGGGGCAATGCTCATGATACCTACCCCAGCCATTGTATCTGTTGTTGTAAGTGCCGAGGCTATGTTAATCATGGATTCCTGTTTAAGCATCCAGCCCGTGGGGCTGCATGTTGTAAAATGTTTTATATGGATCCCAACTCTGGTGATATATGTGATATGTTCATGTGGATGTGCAATACAACAAGCAGTTTAGCGTGGGCCATCGTAGGGGGCGATGCCCATGATACCTACCTCGGCTGTTGCAACTGTTGTTGTGATTGCTGTGTGTTGTATAGATGATTTACTTTTATGCTTTGATGTTGTGCATATTATGAATAATTTGTTACTACGGGGATTCTTTAGAATCTCACTCTTCCAAAAAAACAAATTTTAGACAGGGCCAAAGGATCAAAAGGACAGCGGGTGACGAAGAGCAGTTAGAGCTGCAGTTTATGAGTTTATTTTTGTTAATGGTTATCAATGTAAAAATTCATTGGATATTTTGTGGTAAATAATTATATATTTTGGAAGTATAGTGTAGTTTCGTGTAATCCCCAAGATAAGGGAAAAGAATTATTGGCTTTGTGCCTTTGTATAATCCCTTTACTGATTAATGGAACCCGAGTGTGTCGGGAATTTATGCTGTACTCTGATATGTATGAATGAAATCAACCTGTACATGCCATTTATGTATTGAAATATGAATATGAGACCGCTGTGAACAGGTTTTGTAAAAGTTTTTGTAAACCTTTATTTTGGGAAGTTTAATTTTGTTTAAGTCCCCAAATCATCCTATGGTCTCTAATTCCACATAATTACGTATTTATGAACTAATCTCAGCCTAAGCTAGTGAGGGGGTTACACGTAATATGGTTGTATGACAGGTTGATCGGTTTATCGATTCTCATATGAATTGGGTAGTCGTAATGTATTGCTAGAGGCCGCTTATGACTTGTGGGTTAGTATAGTCATTGGTCTACTACCAACTTCATATGGGTATAAAGGGTCGCACACAAAAATAACCCAACTGAGCTATAATGTCCAGATGCATTGAATCTAAGATATGTCTAGATTTAATGAATATAATGGTTAATCAAGGGTAGATGAATATATATATATTTGAAAAGAAAATTAATTATACTATATATGCATATATGTATTTTCGAAATACATATCTATATATATATATATATATATATATATATATATTTTTGAAAATATTATTATATTGTGTTAGTTTTAAATTTAGTTTTATTTGATAAATTAAATTTAATAACTAACACGAAATCTATTTCCATTGGCTCTTTATTCAGATTAAATAAATAAGTTAAATTAAAATTGTTGGACAGATTTAATTAAATCATATTTATTTAATTTGATTTTCAAAAGACAATTAGGTATTAATTCATATAATATGAATTTTTAAATTAATTAAGATTACTTCTAAAAATCCAATATCTATCATAAATAGAAAGTCCTGACTAGTTATTTAAAAGGGCGAGCTAGGGTTTTCTATGTGTGACAAAAAAGATAGATAAAGAGCTGTGAAAAAAACTCTGGAGAGGGATGTTGGTAGAGCTAGCACATTGTTCATGTTAGATTCCTATTTGTGTCGATATCAGTAGAGAGAGTTGATCTGAGTTATTAGCCCATTGGGATCGAAAAGAAAGATTGAACACATTAGAAATGTATGTTTCTCTACTACTCAATTTAATTGTTGATAGATCCGCAGTCAAGATTGGAAAAATTTTTAGATTTTAATTTTCCACTGTGCCTACCAATCCCAATAGTGGCATCAGAGCCAGGTCAATTGTGCATTTAATTTGAGTTAGAGTGCTTACTTTGTCCTCAATATATGTGATGTATAAGTTGTATATGATTTTCGAAGGGTCCAAGAAGCATATATTTTTTATTCAATTACTGTTATATTGTATAATTTGTTTTCATTTTTGTTATTGCTTTGGATTTGATTATGAGAAAGCCTATTACGAGAGATTAGGTTTGTTCATAAAAGGGTTTGCCATTGATGGTGATTATTGCCTGAATAAAGGTTGCTGACATTCTTTGGTTTTGTCATTGTCGATGGAGATAATTTTGATTTCAATTGAATCTTGCATTTTGTATTAGATTATGCAAAATTATCACTTAGAACCTACTTAGGCTTGTTTTCCCATGATTATTACTGTTGAAAATCATTGTTTTAAACTTTTCAATTACTTGAAACCTTTGTTGGAGATAGCAAGTCGCAACAAGGGAGTCGAGTCTTCGCGGGTTGGGAGTCGGGTAGTGTTGTGAACTGGGCTCATTTGTTTTGAACTAGGCCTAAACAAATAATTTTTTTAAGGTAACTATTTATAGCACGACATAATTATAACATTTATTGCTTTTCATATTGTGTGAATTGTTATTTGTAGTGGTTTAAATTACTAAAATTGTTTGGGTGTGGTGAACAATATGGCTCTAGTTTTATAAGGTAAATTTTTTTAAATACAGCTTGCATGTTGTGCTTCCCTCTACATAGTCTCAATGCACATTCTCTTCTCATCTCACTCTCCTCGTATGTTTAAACGAGGTTTCTCAATGTATTTTCTTTTCTTATTAGAGAGGTTCTCTCATTGGCTTGAGAGGATTTAGGTTAGGTTAGCCATATTGCGTCATGTTTAAATCATGTTTCTTTTGATTAGATCATTACATGCATATTTTACATATATATGTATATTTGTATAAGATACAACTATGATATATGCATTCAAATAAACAAAATAATTAATTAAGGCCTCCAAATGAAATCTTAAGTCATAATGCCGTCAATTAATGAATACTTGTCAAAACCTAGATCGCTTAATTGTAGATTCCACCAAAGTGGATGCATTTGAGTTATCTTGGTGAGACAAGTGTGAGTAATAGTGCTACTTAAAAAGATTCATTATTGTTTTGACTTAATTAAGATTAACAAAATGGTTTTGGATCTCAAGGCATTAGATGGGATTAAACATGCCGGATCATATGATGATTGAATCCCATAAAGGTCTAAGAGTTATATGTGATGTAATTGGTAAAGACGTTACCTACCTAAATAACTTGATTTAAGCATCCTAATAAAGCGGACTTAAATTTAAGCGAGATATGGATCTTAGCCTACTAATTATTACATTGAGGGTTGTTAATTTAGTGGGAGATTACTAACCAACTGTGCATATTTTATTGTAGAATCATGTCGACTAGTAATATTGCTATACTATCATTGCAATTAGTCCTTGAGAAGGACAAACTCAATGGGTCAAACTTTTTTGACTGGTTCAGGAACTTGAGAATTGTTCTCAAATAGGAAATAAAAGCATATGTCCTAGATCAACCTATTCCTGAGGAGCTTGCAGCTATTGCTCCAAGAGCTCAGAAAGATGCTTACACGAAGCATTAGGAAGATCTAGAACTATGGTTGCTTGATGCTTGCCACTATGGTTCCAAAGCTCCAAAGAGATCTGGAACTTATGGAGGCTCATGAGATGATTGTGCATCTCAAGAAAATGTTGCAACAAAAGGCAAGGCAAGAATGGTATGAGACCATAAAGGCCTTCCATTTCTGCAAGATGGTTGAAGATGCATCAATTAGTGCTTACATGTTAAAGATAAAAGGCTACATTCATCACCTTGAGAGGCTTGGATTTCTCATGAGTTAGGAGTTAGCTACAGATTTGATCTTAAACTCACTTCTGGAAAGTTATGTCCAATTTGTAATGAACTACAACATGAACAAAATGGAGAAATCAATTTCTGAACTGTATGGGATGCTTAAAACAGCTGAGCAGAACATTAAGAAAAAGCCCAACATTGTTTTGCTGGTTCAAAGACAAAAGGGTATGAAAAGGAAAGGCAAGGGCAAAGGGAAGGGTAAAGGCTCGAGTGGTAAGACCAAAGAGTCAAACAATGCTAAAACTAAGCTTACACCTAAGAAGGCAAAGCCTCTCAAGGAAGGAGTATACTTCTTTTGCAATAAACCCGATAATTGGAAGAGGAATTGCAAACTCTACCTCAAAGATTTGAAAAAGAACAAGAAGGCTAATGGGGCTATCTCTTCAGGTATTTATGATATAGACATTAATCTTTCTACTTACTCTTCATGGGTATTAGATACAGCATGTAGTTCTCACATTTGTACAAAGCTAAAGAAGGGTGAAGTGCACCTATGAGTTGGAAACAAAGCAAGAGTTGCTGCTTTAGCTGTAGGTAGTTATGAATTCATTCTCCCTAATGAGCTTTTGTTAGTTTTGAATAATTGCTATTATGTTGCTACTTTGAGTAGTAACATTGTTTCTCTTTCTTATTTGGATAAGGAAGGTTATAATTTACTCAGTGGGAATGATAAATGTTCTATTTATCGTAATGATGTTTTCTATACAAATGATGATTTACATATTGGTTATTATATAGTAAATTTGGAACATTCTAATAGTGGAAATATCTCTTACATAACTACCAAATGGATCAAGTCAAATGATTTGAATCCAACCTACGTATGGCATTGTCGTCTAGGCCATATAAATGAGAAAGACATTTCTAAACTCCATCAAGATGGATTTTCTTAACTTGTTTGATTTTGAATCATATGATATAGGTGAATCTTGCTTATTAGGAAAGATGACAAAGGCATCTTTACTAGGTATAGAGAGAGGGCCACTGATTTATTAGGCCTCATATATATAAATGTATGTGGACCACTGAATACAGCTCCTAAAGGAGGCTATATGTACTTCGTTACATTTATAGATGACTTTAGTAGATATGGATACATATGTCTAATGAAACATAAATATGAATCTTTTGAAATGTTCAAAATATTCCAAACTGAAGTACAAAACCAACTTGGCAAAATGATTAAAGCACTTCGATTTTATCGAGGTGGTGAATATTTTAGCCAAGAGTTCAATGACAATCTTAGGAATTATAGGATAATCTCACAATTGACTCCTGCAAGAACACCATAATGGAATAGCATTTCTGAATGGAGGAATTAAACACTATTAGATATGGTTCAATCTATGATAAGTCAAACAGATCTTTCATTATCCTTTTGGGGCCATGCCCAAGAGACAGTTGCGTTCACACTAAATCGTGTTCAATATAAGGCAATTAAAAAGACATCAATGAGATATGCACTATAAAGAAACCTAGTTTATCTTTTCTCAAAATTTGGGGATGTGAGGTATATATTAAGCAACAAGCCTCAGATAAATTAGTGACCAAATATTCAAAGTGCCTTTTCGTGGGGTATTCTAAGGAAATGAAGGGATACTATGTCTACAATCTTACCGATAACAAAGTTTTTGTTATTCAAAATAGATGTTTCTAGAAAGAGAGTTTATCTTTAAAAGAACTAGTAGGAGGAAGATATATCTTGAAGAAGTTTGAGAGTCATAGGATAGCACAGAACCACAGATGGAAAACAGAGAAGACTCACAATAAGTTACTGAGCCTCCTCAAGCAACCAAGGCCTACACAGATTGTCAAACCCCTTAACATTTCAATATTCATAGAGTATTAAGTGCATAGTTCCATAAGGCATAAAGAAATAGCGGAAACATATTGACATTAAGTACTTGTTTACAATACAGGAAATTACTCATAGGGTTTGACAAATATACACAAACATACAGAGTGTTCAAAAGAAACAAAACTATAAAATAAATAACTATAGTAGCTTTGGTATGCACTAGGACTCTATTCACCGGTAGCCGTTGCCTTGCCCTTTGACCTGGTAGCTCCAACTATAGTGTTTGTATTATTGAAAAAGGTGATATTAGAATGAATCTCAGTAGCAACATGCTTTTCAAACATATGAAGTGCAACAATAAATATGCATTACACCATGTCATGTAAGATGATAGAATGATATGTGCACACTGTCCAAGGCCAAATGACTGTTTGCAACTATGGCTTAACCCTGCGCCTCTGTTGGGTCCCAGACTACAACTAAGATAATATGAACTCTACACCTCTATTGGGTCCTAGACCACAACTAAGCTAGTATGTGTGTCCCAGACACTATGCTCAGTTACGAAAGATAGCATGCACAACATGCAATAATCATAAAGTATGTGAAGGAAATTGTTACTACCTGACTCCTTTTTCGATTCCTCAAGCTGTCTTAAACTTTATTTTTAGTTCGGGAAATTTTCAGTTCCTATCAAAATTAGAGTTACAAGTAAATAATTATTACTTGTACTATTACTGACTTTGAGTCAAATTTTGCTGCTTATTTAATTAGTTATAACAGTTTCTGCACAATACAATTTTGTACAGTGGAGTTTCACTGTTTCCAAAAACTGGTAGATTCTCAGTCAACTTTGATAAATCATAATTAATTCTAAGAAATTCCAAATTGACCTATTCTAAAATATATGAGAAGATCTTTAAGTATATTTTGATGGAAAAATACCAAAGCTAGTCACTATTATCAAATTTTTCCCAAAAATTCGCAAAACTTTCCCTGTTCTAGATTACATTCCAGAAATAGGGAATAAACTCAAAAATCTATATCTTTTAGTATACAAGACCAAAAATTATGATCTACCTATCAAATTAAAGCTCTACATCTCTACTTTAATCCTGTAAAATTTTATAGCATTTGGACTAGGTTTGACTAACGAAATTCACAGCACATTAACACTGCCTCTAGTGAAACAATCAAACAACATTTACTTTGAACTTCAATAAATTCTAAATTTACACACAAATTCCTAAAAATCATGAACACATGTGTTCCCACACAATTTTCCCTTATAAATCCAATGGTATCATCAAAATTACAAAATTCCAACTCCTTCTGCTAGTTCTATGCTTGGCCAAAACATGCAACCTTAAAGGGAAGGTTGTGTTTTCTTGATTTCACCTGGTTAATCACTTCCTTTTCACTTATAATTACAAGATTAAGTACTTAAACACTAAATAAACATTATCCATAGAAATTTTGGCAGCATAACATTCTAGGGTTTCATCATCCATTTTTACAAAACCAAGCCAAAACAAGCTAAATTCAACAACAACAATCACAACAACATCATATAACACAAGAGGATCAAAGTTTTTGATACTACCTCTTGATTGCTCACTTTCTCTCTCTAACATGCCTCAAGATTCTCTCTCTTCACTCTTGATTTAGCTTACTAACCATGAATTTCAAGAAGAAGAAGAGGTAAGGAGAGGTTCTACATGCATTAGAAGTCAAGAACACTTGAATCCAAGCCTACTTACCTTAGATTTTGCCTCTTGAACTTCCTCCTCCTCTCTTGCTCCTAGGTTTTTTCTTGAAGCTCTCTCTTTCTCTCTATTTTCTTATTGTTCATCAAAAATGATGAAGAGGAAGAGTGATAAAAGTTTTAACACATATCTCTTTTACTTTTAGGATATTATAGTTTAATGGTTTATGGGCTTATTTTACTTGGTCAATATGAGTTCTCTTTCCTCTTCTGATTTCACGTCATTACGAAGTCTTAGATGAAAAAGGATGAGCTGTTAGAAATATCCACTTTATCACTTTTGTATTATTATATTTTATGAAAATTTTCCATGAGCTCTTATTTTTAGGAAGTCTTATTAATTACTTGGCTCCAATTCAAGACACATGGCATCATATTTATCCAAGTAATTCTTTTTCTACAATATTTCCCCTCTTGACTATAATTACCATGAGAAAAGGGAAATGGAATGGCTTAATGAATTATCTCTTGGAAGGTACACATTATAGCCATTTATGACAAGTTTACTTTTGACTTTTCAACTTTGATTTTTAGTTGGCTACAATTTGTTCCAACTCTTGTCATATATTTCTCTCCCTCTTGCTCTCCCCTTCTTGGATGTCCCATGTCCAAGAAAAAAAGGAAAATATGGGCTTTGGATTAAATTTAACTAAATGACTATTGCTTATATATATGTGAAATTTTCGCATATATACTCAATTTGCCAGAATTTTCACCAAAGTTTCAAAATTCATATCTTTATCTATAGATGTCTAATTGCAATAGTTCCAAAAGCTATGTGAGCCTTATTAAGTCTATTTTTAAGAAAAAATATTTTCTTTAGCCAAATAGACTCATAGCATCCTAAAATTTCCATTTATTGGACACTGTCACAGAAACTTGTCAGTTTGTCTTAGCTGACTTAAAAAATACTTAACTCTTAGTGTGTAGGTCCAAATGACTTCTATGACCTATCAAGTTAAAGCTTGACATATCTACTTTTATTCTAGAAAATTTCATATTTATTGGACATCATTTGGTTATCCAAAAACACATGACAATCTCACTGCCTCGTAAGAAATCATACTGGCAGCACATTCCAGTTCACCAAAATTCACTATTTTATTTCATTGAATGCCATAAATATTTACAAGACATATTGGTGAATAAAAATAGGGTGTTACAATGATTTGATAGGACATGGAATTAACTCAGAGATATGGATTTCTGATTACTGAAGGCCGCGATGTGTTGCTAATTGAGCAAAATTAGCCAACTACCTATCGAGAAGCCATAGTAGGACCAAAATCTGAGAAATGGCTAAATGCCATGAAGTCTAAAATACAATCCATGTATGACAATCAAGTATGGACCTTAGTCGATCCACCTGAAGGTGTAAAAACCATCGGTTGTAAATGGGTTTTTAAGGAGAAAACTGACATGAATGGCATTGTAAATGTCTTCAAGACACGACTAGTTGCAAAAGGATTACTTAACCTCATGGTGTAGACTATGATGAAATCTTTTCCCCAGTTGTAATGGCCATATCAATCATAATCCTTTTGACATTACAGCATAATGTGACTATGAATATGGCAGAAAGATGTCAAAATAGCCTTCCTTAATGGAAAGCTGTTTGAGGATGTGTAAATTATAATACCACGAATTTTGAGATTTGAGCCTAGAGAATAAGCCTGAAATAAGTGGACTGTTAAGCTCTAGTTTAGCAAGAGTTCATATTTATTTCCTAATATTTCTTATATCTTTGGGGTATAAAAAATTATGAACTTTTACAAGGTGAAAGTAGACATCCGAAGCTTTGATTTGATAGGTCATATGACTCAATTAGAGCTATATACAAAAACTTATGAATTTGTGAAGTCAGCACAGAAAAACTGTGAATTTTTTGGAACAGTATGCAAAGATTGAAATTCTGGGAATTTGTGATTCCATATATAAAAAGTCTATATTTTTCCTTGAAACTAGACTCAATAAGAATTCTATAGGCTTTGGAATCACTCCAATTTGATTTTTCTAGAATTAGTTATGAATTTTCAAAGATTGAGCAGAAATCTGCCAGATTTTCCAATTAATCCGAATTTTGGAAAATGATTACATAATTAAAATACAATGTCATATATGATAAAATAAATCACCTCCTTCATTCATCAGGCCATAAATGACGTCCTTTTTGCTGGAAATAGAGAGAGAAAGCTTGAGAGGGTTTAGAGAGAGAAGGAGAAGAGAACTGGCAAGGTAAGCCGATTTCTCCGACGATCTAGTTCTTAATGCGTATAACTCTGCTCATAAGCTACTCCTCTATGTTCTTTAAGGTTTGGAAGCTCAAAATATTTTGTTAAACACCTAGGGTTTTCAGTCAAGTCAAGGAAAAGCTATTGGGAGCTTGAGTTAACTTCCAAACTCTTATATATTGACTATTCTAGTTGTTGTGAACAATTTAATTGGTGAAATTTCACTGGATTGTCATTGGTTTCAAAAATGGAAAATGGGTGTGTGGGACTGTTATTTTACCCAAACTGGTACTAAATGGTAGTTGTAACCTAATGGAATAGTCAATAAAGTGGTTATGAGTAGAAAGGAACACGTTTACGTAGTCGAAACCCAAAAACCCCAAGTTTTTCATGCAACTGAGAATTTCGGCCAAGGCTAGTTTGGATGGGTTAGAGTTGGATTTTCAATAATTTGATAGTTCCATTGAGTTCAGGAGTGAAAATTAGGTGGGGTTACAGTTGGTCACTTTTTCGGAAAAGGCTGAAAAAGCATAATTACAAAAACGCCCCTAAAACCCTTAAAGTGGGGCTGCCAAGGGTAAATTTGTAATTTGACAATAAATTTGATAATTCTGAGGCCTAAAATGGATGAAAAAATTTCAGGATAGCCTAGGATAGAATTTCAGGAAAAGTACAGCCAGACCAGGTACAAGCTGGGCCGGGTCCCCGGGGGCATTTTTGTAAATTTTCATAATAGGATCATATAACCCCCATAAACAATGTGGAAGTGTCTAAATGGTACATTTGGAATTGTAGGATCGAATATGGAGCCCTAGCTGTTGTCAAGCTTTACGAGGCACATATTTCGAGGCGGAAAAGGGTTAAGGTAGGGAACTTGCCTTTCTTGCATGTATTTGATATTTGTGTTGTGTATTTATGCATGTTATTACTTTTCTTGATTATGTGAAACATATTTGAATGATTGAAGCTTTGTTTCTGTTTATATTGTGGCCATAGTTTTGTTGCACAAAACATTGAGCACGCAGATATGTCATTGTGTTAGCATGAGTTTATATAATGCAAGCATGTCATCATTAAACACTTATCTTGCATGCATATTGGTATCTGTTTCCTATTGAGATTCTCTCAAATCTCACCTCCCCTACCAATAATTTAGACATGAGGAGATAGAAGATACGCCAAGAACAAAGAATATAACTGTACGAGGAGATTGTGGTGGTGGAACGAAGACGAGAAGATGTCTTTGTTTCACTGGGACAGGTTTAGATACCCAAGTAGCCCTGTGTGGCTACATTGATGATAATGATCATGCACAAACCCCTATGGGGAATTTATATATCATGCACATATTATCAATATAATTATGCTATTCTTATGTTGCCTACCAAACTGCATATCATTTTTCGTAAATACTCTAAAAAAGGTTAAAATGAGATAATGGTGTGACATACATGACACAACCTGAAGGCTTTGTGCATTCAGAGGACTCTGGTAAAGTGTACAAGCTTCAAATATCCATTTATGGATTGAAGCAAGCATCTTGGAGCTGGAATCATCATTTTGATGAAGTAGTCTAAGAGTTTGGATTCATTCAAAACATCGATGAACCTTGTGTTTACAAGAAGGTTGGTGGGAGCATAGATGTATTTGTAGTACTTTATGTAGATGACATCCTACTCATTGGAATCGACATTCCTACCTTATAGAGTGTCAAGTCTTGGTTAGGAAAGTCTTTCTTAATGAAAGACTTTGGTGAAGCCACCTATATCCTAGGGATTAGGATCTATAGAGATAGATCGAAGAGACTAATAGGCCTAAGTCAAATCACATACATAGACAAGATACTGCATAGGTTCAGTATGCAGGATTCAAAAAGGGGTTATATGCCCATGTCTCATGGCATCCATCTTAGCAAGGATATGTATCCTAGTACACATGATCAGTGAGATAGCATAAATAAGCTAAGGTTCCATATGCCTCGGCACTGGATCCATCATGTATGCCATGTTATGTACTCGACTGGATGTCTTATTTGCCTTAAGTATGACCAGCAAATATTAACAAGATCCTGGTGAGGGTCATTGAACTATTATCAAGAATATCCTAAAGTATTTAAGAAGGACTAAGGACTTGTTCTTGGTAAATGGTAGATTGGATAATGAGCTCTGTGTAACTGGCTACATTGGCGCAAGTTTCCAAACTGACCAAGATGACCTTAAATCGTAATCTGCATACATATTCCTCCTGAATAGTGGAGTGATAATCTCGAAGAGCTTCAAGCAGAGCACTGTACCAGATTCTATAACAGAAGCTGAGTATATAGCAGCATCGGATATAGCTAAGAAATTTGTTTGGATCAGAAAGTGTATTACTAAACTAGAGGTGGTGCCTACCATCTCAAATCCAATAAATTTGTTTTGTGACAATAGCGGTGCTATTACATAGGCCAATGAGCCTAGTCACATTAAAGAACCAATCATATACTTAGGTAATTACATCTCATTAGAGAAATCAATGATAGAGGTGATATAAAAATATGCAAAGTAGCTGGAGAAGATAATGTTATTGATCTTCTTATCAAGCCGCTTGCACAAGCAAAGCATGAGCGTCATGTTAGGACAATAGGAATTAGGCAAATTAATGATTCTACTTAGTGCAAGTGGGAGGATATTGGAAATTGTGCCTTAGGGGCCAATCATTGTACTTTGAACATTGTTATTTAATGAATTTCTCCATGTTGTTATCATATTATCTGCATGTTCACTGTGATGACTATCCTTGGATAAATCATAATGATTGTCCTAAATGTCCGTAGTCAGTTATCTATGTGGGAGAAAAGATGAAATAAGACCAGTATGACTTTGAAGAGGAATAGGATATGAATCAAAGTCCTAGGCACTTATAAGAGTACAAGGTGCTGGACCGACCTGCTATGAGAAAGCTGCATAGATTAACTCATAAGCTTATCTCATGTATAACCACGTCACTATGCCCTTTTGACCTGAGATCATCATGGATTCCTACAAGTTGCTAAGCTTTGACTTAGTCAAAAGTCACCTTTGACCAGGAGATGATAAAGGCTATGTTCGAGCTTGGTGGTTTTCATGTAGAGGAATGTGAATGGTCAAGATGGAATTGGTCCCTCACTTTAGTAAAGAGATATTACTGGGCCCCTCAATGAGTAAGTCAGAGAAATGCATAGCCATAGTACGATGGAAAGGAGTTTCCATTTCTATAGTCAACTACTCAGGGATCGAGAAAGTAATTGTTAGGAATAGGAGGATGACATTCTCTAGGCCTCATCCTTGACCAAAACATCGCGTGATAAAAGGGACGCGATATGGCTTTATGATAGGTTGATTGGTTTATCGATCCTTATATGAATTAGGAAATTGTAATATCTTGCTAGGGCCGCTTATGACTTATGGGTTAGTATAGTTATTGGCCCACTACCAACTTCATATGGGCCTATAAAGTCGCACACAAAAATAGCCCAACACGAGCTATAATGTCCATATTTATTGAATCTAAGATATGTCTAGATTTAATGAATGTAATGGTTAATCTCTGGTGGATGAAAATATATATATATATATATATATTTGAAAAGAAATTTAATAACATTATATATTCATATATGAATTTTTATTATATATATATATTATGATAATATTATTATATTGTGTTAGTTTTAAATTTAGTTATATCTGATAAATTAAATTTAATAACTAACATGACAAAGATATAATATATTGGATTTAATTTATAAAGATAAATTAAATCTATTTCCATGGGCTCTTTATTCAAATTAAATAAATAGGTTACATTGAAATTGTTGGACAAATTTAATTAAACCATAATTATTTAATTTGCTTATCAAAAGAAATTTCAGTGTTAATTGATATGATATGGATTTCAAAATTAATTAAGATTAATTTTAAAAATCCAATATCCATCATAAATAGAAAGCCCTAACTAGTTATTTAAAAGGGTATGCTAGGGTTTTTTCTATGTGATGAAAAAGAAAGATAGAGAGCTGTGAAAAAAAAACTCTAGAAAGGGACGTTGGTGGCGCTAGCACATTGTTCATGTTGTGTTCCTATTTATGTGGATACCGATAGAGGGAGCTAATCCGAGTTGTTAGCTCCTTGAGATTGAAAAGAAACATTGAACACATAAGAAAGGTACGTTTCTCTACTACTCGATTTAAATGTTGTTGACAGGCAGAGCTTCCATAGAGCAGATTCTTGGCTGAGCATTTCATTCACTAGGGCAATGATTTTGGAGCTTCAAAGAAGATTGTTGTTCATCCAATTCTTTACTCTTTCCATTATAATAGTTGGATTCTAGGTTTAGGTTTGATTATTATGATGGTTTGATGTTCTGTATTGAGATTTCATACAATTTTGGAGATTAGATGAATTTGGATATGATTTTGTGCATTTGACACTTTGAACTTCACTAGTAGCAATTTCTTGCATTTGGCTTGGTATAGTTATGCTTAAGATTGTTATGAATATATTTTGTTTGTAATCCAAGGGTTCTTGATTACTTGTGTTAAAGCACTTAATTAATTCAAATTGTTATAGTTTTGATTGGGTTTCTGTTAGAAGAATTAGACCTTGTCTAGTGTGAAAATGTCTAATTAACCTAACTCAAGTTAGTCCCAAGGGTTTTTTAGATTGAACTAGCTAACTCTTCCAATTGAAATGATGACAGCCTAAGTCATTGTACTAGAGAATTATCTATTTCTATAATGCATTTCATTTCTATCGTTCATTCATTAACGTCATCCATTTCCATCTTTATAAACCAAAAAGACCAAAAAGAAGTAGCTTCAGGAATTTTAATTCGATTTGCATCTTAGATTAATTGTTCACATTCCATTTTATAGAATTTAGATTAGCTTATGACCTAATAAAAGGCCAACTATGACCTTATTTATTGCCAACTACTTTTGGGCACTATATTGCAATCCTTTGTTAAGGTCATAGTAGGCTAATTTAATAGCTTAGTTCAAAAGAAAAAAAACCACTTCCGGGCACTATCTTCAATCCTTGATTAAATTTTTAAAGAGGACCCCAAAGCATAAAACAAAGTTCGGCTCTTGCATTCACATGTTGCACAGGGGATGCCTTATTTAGAACAATAGAATTGACTTGTCAGTATATTAAATAATAGTGTTGTATTTCAAGTAAGTGCTATAATTACCAATTATGACCTTATTTTATGATAGGATTAAGGTGTAAATCTACCCAAAAGTATTCATAAAATCTCAATGTTACCTTGAAAGTTTTTTTAGCCTCAATGTCACCCTGGATTTTAAAAATGTAGCAATATTTCTCTTTTTAACCATTGTCTATGTTGACTATTAATTTTGACTATAATTGCTTATAGGGAAGCCACATGTATTCTAAGTTTTCCCCCTCATCATTACACCTCACCATTTCTCCCTTTCTCTATCCCTCATTCAATATTTCTTAAAAAAATTCCTTCTCTATATATTTCAATTGTTAGCCCCCACTCACAACCATAAAGATGAAGCCCACCCTCATCACTGCCAGCCAAGAAAGGTTTTGATTTTGGTTTGCTTTGATTTCATACAATGTGAAGATACCTGTTGGTTTTGGTTTGCATTTGGTTATTGGCTATTAGACAGGATTTCACTTAAGAGGGGGTGAATTAGGTGATATTAAGAATTTTAAACTTAAAAACAAATGATAAAGAGTCTGATTTAGAAAGATATCACTAAGGAGAATTGAGAAGAGGAGACACAAGATATCTATAATGGTTTAGTCTCAACCACTTGACCTATATCCAGTCCTTAGAATGCTTCTGAGATTTCTACTATAGTCTCTAAGATTCACATGGCTCTTGGCTTCTCAGTACAAACTAATCTCTTAGAGATTAAATACTCCTCCTTACAACTTTCAATCTAATACCCACTGAAGATTCCATAATTTTGAGCTACTCACGAAGCGTATAATAAATGAAATCTCTCTTTGTCTCTCAAAGAGTATATGAACTTAGCACAAAACTACAAAAAAAAAGTATTAGAGAAAAAGGACTTAGAGAAATGATGCAACAATAAATGTAGCTTATTGGTTGTTGGCTCCGTCTTGGATGCTTTTCTCTTTATAGCTAGGATTAGTTGAATAATCGTTGAAGATTTAATACTACCATTAATATGAGAAGGCATCTGTTGACTCTTTGATACTATTACTTGAACCAGCATTAAAAGTTCTACAACAAAAGAAACTATAAGTAATTTAGCTGTTAGCTTTGATACTACCATTAATCTTTTGCTTTATCACCTGAAGTCTTCATATAAGCTTGATTAGTAATGATTAGTAGTAATAAGGAATGACATAATTAAGGTTTATATGAACTTTAAAGAGTATTAAAAAATCTGAGACGTTGATAAGAACAACAAAGAATATCATTTGGGGTGAAGTTTGCAAGTTATGTGAAAGTGATAGACATTAAATTGAGTGGTATGAAATAACTTGGGTGACAATATATATTCAAAGCTTGTTTTACTTGAATGGCACTTGCAAGTTACAGTCGAGAAAATCACAAGCTAACTTGAGTGATTTTAAAACTTCTTGAAACAACTTAAGTCACTTATAGGTGTCAAATGAGCAACCATCTTCACTCGAGTGATTCTTAAGGCTAAATTGAGCGATTATCTATAAAACTGAATAATCACTTGATTAAAACTTGTGATTTGAAGTTTTTTTGTAAGTTATCACTTGAGTGACAAACCTTAACTCGAGTGATTATCATGAGTTTTCAAAAGAAATGTCAGTCACTCGTAATTTTCTAGCTTGGGATCAGTTACACTACTCAAGTGACTTTTTGGCACTCAAGTGAACTTCTGATATTTTCAAAAATAAGATAGTTCACTCATAGATTTCTAGAAAGTGATAAGTGTAATGAAAGGCAGCTTCACTTAAGTAATCCTCTATGTAACCCCCTTCTTGTTAGATCTCACATGTTTTGATGATAACAAAGAATGGTATGAAAAAGATTTGATAAACAAATAAGTTTGAACAAAGTAATAACAGGGAAAATCATCACTTGAAGTAAGCACTGGAGTAATGAAGAAAGGCCAAGAGAAAAAGCTGAGAAACGTCTTCACTGGTAAAATTTCTAAAGGGTTACTCGAGTAAGTACTCGAGTAATAAGACAGAAACTTGAAGTAACTAGAGCAACCTTCAAGTAACCTGCCAATGTTACTCGAGTAAGTACCCGAGTAAGAAGTTAAAAGACTTCCAGTTGCTCTCTGCCTGCCAACGTTACTCGAGTAGCTACTCGAGTAACCAGGTAAATCACTTGGAGTTGCTCTCGGCCTGCCAATGTTACTCGAGTAAGTACTCGAGTAACCATGTAAAAGACTTCTAGTTACTCTCGGCCTGCCAACGTTACTCGAGTCTATACTCGAGTCCCCTGCTTCAAGAAATATGTTGCTCTCGGCATTTTCAATCCTGCCAATGTTACTCAAGGAGCTACTCAAGTAACCTACTGTGGTAAGAAAAACTTGAAGGTAATACTCGATTAACTTGATATGCTTTTATCATACTTCACTCGAGGCACTACTCAAGTATGCAGGTATCCAATTACTCTTTATCAAATATTTGAACTAGATTACTCGAGTCAGTAATCGAGTAATCTGTAGAGTTATTTACAAAGCACTTGAAGTATGTACCCGAGTAAGCTATGCAGAAAATTTATGTTTACTCGAGTAATAAGGTAAGAAAACTTGAAGTGCTCTTGGCCATAAAATCCTGTCAACATTACTGGAGTGAAGCATCGAGTAACATAAAGTTTTTTTGAGAGATTACTCGAGTTGCTGCTCGAGTAACCTATGAAGAAAAGTGAACCATACCCATGTAAGTACCTGAGTAAACATGTATTTCTAAGGTCTGTAAATTTGTTTACTCCATGCACTACCCAAGTAATGTAATGCTCATTTATTAACTTGTAGTTTATCAATACTCTCACGATGATACTCAAGTAACTACTCGAGTATGCAAGTTCAGAAATTTGGAAATCATTCTAACGTTCATTGATTTGTTTCCTATGTGATTAACACTTCATTGTATTAGTATTCTTAGCATATCCACGGATAAACAATGAAGAAATCTTACTAAATAAGGAAAGTCAAATGCAACGTTCAAACGCCACCTACCGCCACCTACCGCAAACGGATATTTTTCAAATACTAGAAAAGTCAACAGTGGCTGCGCACACTCTAACGGGCATGAAGAAAAATGTTCCAACGATCACTACCAACACATCTATATATATGCAAACATCCAAATAGAGAAGAACAACAAGAACACACACACGAACGCATTATCAAAGTTCACATTCAATACTTTGTTTTACATATACTTGTAATTCTATACTTCAGTGATTCTTATTCACTCTGTGAGAGAGATATTTCATTCAAACTCAATATTTGTTATTAAGGTAACTTAAGGTTGTGGAACCTTAAGTTGGGATTGGGTTACAACTTATAAGGGGGAGCGAGTGTCCAGGCGAAGGAACTTGCTTGTACTGAGGTGCCAAGAACCCACTAAATCTTGGAAGTTATAGTAAAACTCTCAGAGATATTCTGAGGACTGGACGTAGGTCAAAGTGGTTGTGGCTGAACCAGTATAACTCCCGGTGTACACTTCGGTGATATTTCTCCTTACTCTTTACTGTATTATATTCATCGTCAAGTTTTCATATTTGTAACGAAACATTTAGTATCACCTAATTCACCCCCGCTCTTGGGTGAAATGCTTGCTCTAACATTTGGTTTCAAAGAGTAGGTCTTCTTGTTAAGGTATAATAACCTAAGAAGGATACAATAGCAAGCATGGGTGAAGGAATTCTTCCCCACGGAGCATACATTACTAGACCTCCAGGTTTCAGTGGAGAACACTTTTCTTTCTGGAAAGCAAAGTTCAGAGTATTCGTGATGGCTACCGAATATGGGCTATGGGATGTGATTGAGAGTGGAAACTATCAACCTACAAAGATTGTAGATTCTCAGAAAATTTCCAAGACACCAGCTGAATATGATGAGAATGACAAGAAACTTATCACTCTCAACAGCAAGGCAATTCTAATTATACAAAGTGCTTTGAGTCAAAGTGAATACTTTAGAATTTGCACACTCCCAACAGGAAAGGAAATGTGGGAAGCTCTAGAAATAGCTCATGAAGGAACTTTGGGAATAAAGGAGAATCGAATCAACACCTTGGTCACTGAATTAGATCTACTTTGAATGAAATCAGGTGAGTCAATTTCTGAATTCAAACTTAGATATACTCATCTTGTTAATCAACTTGTAGCACTTGGTAAAGTCTATGATCAACATACCCAAGTACGAAAGACTTTGAATATTCTTTCTAAAGAGTGGGAGGCCAAAGTCACTATGATTGAAGAAGCAAAAGGAGAATCAATGAGATTAGTTGCTTCTCTATTTGGAAGTCTTTCTGAATATGAAAGTAAACTAAAGTTCAAACGGGAACTACATGACATCGGTGACAAGAGAAAGAAAGGCCTAGCACTAAAAGCGAAAGAAGAAAATCAAGATGAGGATGAGGAGTTTGACGATGATAAAATGGGCCTAATCATAAAACGATTTAGAAAGTTCTACAAGAAAGGTCAAGGATTCAAACACTTTCAGAAAGGAGGAACTAGCAGCAAAGAACATATCATCTGCTATGAATGTGGAAAACCAGGACATATCAAGTCAGAATGTCTAGAGATGAACCAAAAGAGCAAAGAAAAGAGAAAAGGAAAATTCTTCAACAATAAGAAGGCCTTTGTATTTGCTATATGGGGTGATAGTTCCTCTGACGAAGAAAGTGATGAAGAAGAAGTAGCCAATATATGTCTTGTTGCCCAAGAAGAAATAGAAGAAGAGGTAAATGATTCTGATCCTACCTATGATGAATTACTCTCTGAATATAATGCTTTACATTCTGAATTCATCAAAGTAGTTAAAGAATTAGTTATTTTCAAAAAGAAAAACAAAACTCTTGAAATTAAACTTAAAGAAAGTTCATACAAGGATTGTGAAAATTGTTCTTCTTTGAAAAAGAAAAACACTGATCTCACAAAAACTCTTGAAAAATTTACACAAGGAAGTGAGATGCTAAATGTTATTTTAAAAGCTCAACGATTTGTAAATGACCGATCTGGAATTGGATATGATCCAAAATCAGATAGAAGGAAAGGTAGAAAGAAAGCAGGAGGTAAGTCATATTTGAATTATTTCCAGCATTCTGTGCATACATCAAATCCTTTTGCATTTTGTAATTACTGTAATAGAAAAGGCCATTATACCTCTTCATGCATTCATAAGAAGAAAGGAACGATAGGAACCTACAAATGGGTACCTAAAGGAACATATGTTTTGAAGATTTCCTGTACTAACCCAAAAGGACCCAAAAAGAAGTGGGTACCTAAGACTTAATTGTATTTAATTGCAGATATGTCTCAAAGCATCCAAAAACAACAAGTGGTACATAGACAGTGGATGCTCTAGACATATGACTGGTGATTTCGAAAGTTTTACCAAATTGCAACCTAAAGAAGGTGGAAAGGTAAAATTTGGAGGAAATCAAACCGGAAGGATAGCAAGAATTGGTGAAATCAAAAATGACGAAGGCATACAAGTTAAAGGCGTATCTATGTCGAAGGATTGTACCATGACTTGCTGAGTGTGAGTCAAAGTGCAGACAAAAACAACTGGGTAATATTTGACTCAGAGGAATGTCTAATTATCAACAAGAATGACTTACTACTTGATAAGAAGAATATCAAGGCTAAACTCAGAGCAAAAAGGGAAGGTAATTGTTATACTCTAGATATTAGTAGAAATGAATCTAAAAATTGTTTTTTAAGTAATGTCGATGAAAGTTGGCTATGGCATAAGAGATTGGCTCATGTCAATATGCATCAATTAGGCAAACTACTCAAAAAGAATTTAGTTCTTGGATTACCCAAAGTAAATTTCAAAAATGACTTGATTTGTGAAGCATGTCAAAAGGGTAAACAAACTAAATCATCTTTCAAATTGTAAAATGAGATTTCAACAAATAGACCACTGCAATTATTGCATATGGATTTAGTTGGCCCAACAAGAGTAAAGAGTCTTGGTGGCAACTTATATTCGTTGGTCATTGTTGATGATTTTTCCAAATTTACATGGGTTATTTTTCTATCATCAAAGGATGAAACCTTTGAAGAATTTATTGTTTTTGCCATGAAAGTTCAAAATGAGAAAGGTTTATCCATTGCAGGTATTAGGACCGATCATGGTAGAGAATTTGAAAATCAAGCCTTTGAAGAATATTGTGATACTAATGGCATTGATCACAATTTCTCTGCTCCAAGGACACCTCAACAAAATGGAGTAGTGGAACGTAAGAATAGAGTGCTCACTGAAATGGCTAGAGCAATGTTAAATGAAAAGAACGTGTCTCAAGTGTTCTGGCTGATGCTATGAGTACAGCATGATATATTTCAAATTGAGTCTATATTAGAACAAAACTCAGAAAGACACCATACGAGCTGTACAAAGGAAGGAAGACAAACATTGCTCATCTACACATCTTCGGTTGTAAGTGTTTCATTCATAATAATGGTAAAGATTACTTAGGAAAATTTGATTCTAAAACTGATGAAGGAATTTTCCTAGGATATTCTAACCGAAGTAAAGCATATAGAGTTTTCAATAAAAGAACATGTGTTGTTGAAGAATCAATTCATATTGTATTTGATGAATTTGAATCCTCTAACAAAACCATTGATGAAGAACATGAAGTTATTTTAAATCATGAAAATGGTCAATCTATTTCTAAATCTCTTATTCCAGAAGTTGATGAAACCAAGGAAGAAGACCAGTCACTAGGACAACCTAGAGCCTGGAAATACAATAAAAGTCATCCCTTAGATCAAGTCATAGGAGATGTGAATGAAGGGATCAAAACTAGAAATAGAATTTTTGATGAAGTTAGTTTTTTTGCCTTTATTGCTGAGATTGAACCTTCTAACATTGATGAAGCCCTATCAGACAATGATTGGGTGATAGCAATGCAAGAAGAACTAAACCAATTTGAAAGAAATCAAGTTTGGGATTTGGTACCCCGACCCAAGAATCATCCGATCATTAGTACTAAATGGGTATTCAAGAACAAACTCGATGAATCCGCAATTATTGTCAGAAACAAGGCAAGATTGGTGGCCAAAGGCTATAATCAGGAAGAAGGAATTGATAATGAGGAAACGTATGCTCCAGTAACTAGATTGGAAGCTATACGTGTACTCTTAGCCTTTGCATGCATCAAAGGATTCAAACTCTATCAAATGGATGTAAAGAGTGCATTTCTAAATGGTTACATCATGGAAGAAGTATACGTAGAACAACCTCCAGGTTTTGAAGATGTAACTAAACCTGACCATGTTTTCAAACTCAAAAAGGCTTTATATGGTTTAAAACAAGCTCCTAGAGCTTGGTACGAAAGGCTCAGTAAATTTCTTATTGATCAAGGTTTTGTACGAGGAAAAGTTGATACAATACTTTTTATAAAATGAAAACTTGATGATATTTTAATTGTTCAAATATATGTTGATGATATTGTTTTTGGTGCTACTAATGAATCTCTGTGTAAAGAATTTTCTGAGATAATGTAGGGAGAGTTTGAAATGTCAATGATGGGGGGAATTTAATTTCTTTCTCGGTTTGCAAATCAAACAAATAAAGAATGGAATCTTCATATCTCAAACAAAGTACTTGAAAGAGTTATTGAAGAAGTATGGAATGGATGAAGCAAATGGAACGGGCACACCTATGAGCTCAACTATATTGCTTGATGCTGATGTCAAAGGGAAAGACAACAACATCACAAAATATAGAGGAATGATTGGATCATTACTCTATCTCACGGCAAGCAGACCGGACATTCAATTCAGTGTTGGCATATGTGCAAGATATCAATCAGCACCAAAGGAATCACATGCCGAAACTGTCAAACGAATCTTTAGATATCTTGCTGACACACCAGAATTGGGTCTGTGGTATCCTAAAGGAAGAAGTGAATATTTGGTTGCATATTCAGATTCCGATCATGGAGGATACAAGACAGACAGAAAGAGCACCAGTGGACAAGGACAATTTCTTGGAGGATCTCTTGTATCATGGTTTAGCAAGAAACAAAATGCTGTGTCTCTTTCGTCAACGGAAGCCGAATATGTTGCAGTCTCAAGCTGTTGTGCACAAGTGATATGGTTAAAACAACAACTACAAGATCTTGGTATCTACCTTAAAGAAATACCAATCTATTGTGACAATACTAGTACGATAAGCTTGGCAAAGAATCCAGTTCAACATTCTAGAACCAAGCATATCGATGTTAGACATCACTTCATCAGAGATCATGTCCAAAAGAAAGATGTGAAAGTGACATTCATTCCTACTCATCTTCAACTAGTTGATATCTTCACCAAACCTCTTGAAAAAGATCAATTTCTATACATTAGAAGAGAATTGGGAATGGTAAATCCCAATGAATTGTAAGTTATTTCAGTTTCTCATAATGTTAGATAAAGTTATTTAATAATGTTTTGATGATTACTAATTTAAGCATCGGAGTATGTAGAAACTTGTTTTGCAGGAAGATTAGAACTCTGTTCTAAGAAATAAAAACAGAGGTTATCAGAGGACACTATTACTGGAGTGCCAACTTCAAGTAATGTCTAACAGTGCAACATTACCCGAGGGACAACTTGAAGTAAAAGAGCACATTGCTCGAGTGAGTACTCGAGTAATGGTCTTCCAAAACTGGAAGTAACGTATCAAGCTACCTGAAATTTAAATCAAATGGTTCATTTGGTGAGATATGAATAGTCAAAAGTAGAAAAGATAGGTTACCCGAGGTAAGCCTCGAGTAAACTGGAAGCTTACTCGAGTAAGGACTCGAGTAACTGTAGGTCCAGATCACAAACTTGATGAGAATCGACTCATATCTGCTCTAAAATGGCTATTAAATGATCGAGAGAACATACATGGATAATTACGATATTATTCATGCCAGGTACGCAATTTAAATGAATTATTTTAGAAATTTTCTATATGATCACTCGAGTAGGGACTCGAGTAAACTTGATATTTACTCGAGTAAGGCCTCGAGTAACGTCGGGTTCTAGGTCTTTATCTGTCACAAACTCGATCATTTCCACAAAATCTCCTTGAGTAAATCACCCAGTCCTCTCACAAAAACTTTTCATAATCTCTTCCTTACTTGATTTCCGTCAAAACCTATCAAATTTCAGCTCCAAAAACTTCCTATTTTGTTCATATTCATCTTGCCCTAACACGCGACTCATCCCTCTATTTTTCTGAAACCTCAAGTTTTCTTTGATTCAAAATGGTTAGAACCAAAAACCTGACTCCTACAGATTCTTCTGGATCCCTACAACTCTCTGACCCTCTTTCTTCTCCTCCTAGAAAGAGACGAAAACTCACTCCTAGATCAAAAGCCAAAATCCAACTCAAACCTCAACCGAAACCAAAGGAAAAAGGTGTTGTGATTAAAGAGCCAGTGGTAACAAGGGCTCAATCAAAGAAGAGCACCTCTACTGGGAGAGGCAAAAGTGCCAAGTCTCCTTCTCCTCCACCTTCTGATTCTTCCACTCCCTCTTTTACTCCAAAACCCCCCCCCAAAAGCCCAAATATGATATAAATGTGGCTAAGGCAATGGCTGGAATTATTGATCAGCTAGAGAAGGGGCAATCTTCAAAGAAGTCAGAGTTGCCAGAAGAGGATATCACTAAACCTCCAAAGGGGTTCAATGTCAACAAGTTGGAAGATTCTCAGAAGAACCTCACACAATTTTCAAGAAGAAAAGTCTGCAAGACTCACTGTGTGGATCTCAAAGTACTTCAGGAGGTATTGAAGTATAATCTAAGTCCCTATCCTGAATCTTTTATGCCTTGGCTATCTATTAGACTTCCTTTTTGCACAAAAGTAGTGACTCACTTTTACTGCAATCTTGAGATTCTAGATGAACCCAATAGAAATTCTGCAGATGAAGAGATGACTACTACTGTTAGAGGTCAGAAAATACTTATCTCACCTTCTAGGATCAATGTTTGGCTAGGACTAGAGAACCCTCCAGATGACATCTACTCCAAACTTGAACCAAACCAAATTTTCTCCGTTCTTAGACCTAGTGAGCTTGTGGGTCCTCTGACTTCAATCCTAGTGACATGTGCAATCATCACAGGGTTCTATGGTATATGTACTCTAGATCCCTTATGAACAAGGACAACAACTATACCCACTTTTCTGATCGGGACTATAAATGGTTTGCTTCCTTACTCTTGAAGGAACAAAAGGATTTGGGGGAATACATATTTTTTGAAATGAAGAGGTACAGAATAGATGGAAAAGCCACAACTCCAATGCCATATCCCCAGATTGTTTCACTCATCTTGAAGAAAAATGAGATATGGTACTTGGAGAGTAAAGAGCATATTAAGAGAGTTACTCCAGTTGGAAGAAATCAAATTGGGAAGCTCAATATTGAAATTCCTCTCAAGGGTCCTCTGGAGTCTGGTTCTAAGAAGAAGAAGAAGATAGAGACTGAGACAAGCAAAATGGATGACACTCAGTCTTCTGCTCCAGCTGCCACTACTTCTTCACCCTCTTTCCTCAATGCCACACTTCAACACTTCATGGAAAATATGCTCAAGGGATTTCATGTAGACATAGCCAACACCAATGCTAAGTTGATAACTCACATGAATAACAAGATGGCTGAGTTTGTTGAGAAGATGGACAAAAGGCACGAGGAGTTGTTGGCTGAGCATTGTGCCAGGGTGAGACTTTGAGGTTGATTTTAGCAAGATTGGACTCTATGGGTCCTGGACCTTCTGCTGGTCCATCATCTACACCTGAGGCATTCTCACCTCCAGAGAATATACCACCTCCAAAGACATTCCCATCTGACCTTCATCATACTGAGGTTGAGCCAACTATCCCTGAACCTCCAGTCTCTAGTCCACTTGAACTAAGACCCAAAGATATCCTATGCTCAGTGGACAATCCTGAAACCAATGAGACTATTCACATCATCATTGAGGATTCTCCACCCAAACCTCAGACTAAACCCTCACCTACCCCTATTCCATCTCCTACTCATACAGAGGAGATCTCTCCCTTATCCTCTGATCATCATACTTCAGGTGCCACTGAAGAGGTTGAGACCACCACTATGATTGTCTATCAGCCCCCTCTTGTTCCTCCAAGAGAAGACAATCATATCCCTCCACTAAATCTTCCTGAACCTGAATCTTCCAGTTCCTCTTCTTTTGATTCTCTGTGTTCAGATGGTCCTTTGGTTCTTCCTGTGAAGCCTATTTCTATAGTCAAGCCTTCCGATCCTCCACTTGATTGATGAAGACAAAAAGGGGGAGAAGAGCTTGAGTGTGATTTTATGGAGTTTCTGAGTTTGTCTTGGGTATATGGGTGTACATGGGATTTAGGGAGCTTTTTATCTTATAACTGTTTTCACCTTGTAATGCAATTTTTAAGTTCAAGGCAAGCTTCTTTAAGTTATAATTTCATTTCAAGTCCATTTAAGCTTTTAAGTTATAATACATTGTGGGACTAATGAGATTATTATGTATGCAAGGTGAATATATTATTTTTTCAAAATTTTCCAAAACACTCTGAATTTACACTTAACAAGGTTTTCAAAATTATCATTGAATTCAAGAAGAGTTTATTTGAGAACTTAATTTCAAAAAATTTGTTCAAAATCACCAAGTTTTGTCATCAACCAAAAGGGGGAGAATGTTAGATCTCACATGTTTTGATGATAACAAAGAATGGTATGAAAAAGATTTGATAAACAAATAAGTTTGAACAAAGAAAAAACAGGGAAAATCATCACTTGAAGTAAGTACTAGAGTAATGAAGAAAGGCCAAGAGAAAAAGCTGAGAAACCTCTTCACTGGTAAAATTTCTAAAGGGTTACTTGAGTAAGTACTCGAGTAATAAGACAGAAACTTGAAGTAACCAGAGCAACATTCAAGTAACTTGCCAACGTTACTCGAGTAAGTACTTGAGTAAGAAGTTAAAAGACTTCCAGTTGCTCTCTGCCTGCCAACGTTACTCGAGTAGCTACTCGAGTAACCAGGTAAATCACTTAGAGTTGCTCTCGGCCTGCCAATGTTACTCGAGTAACCATGTAAAAGACTTCTAGTTACTCTCGGCCTGCCAACGTTACTCGATTTTGTACTCGAGTCCCCTGCTTCAAGAAATATGTTGCTCTCGGCATTTTCAATCCTGCCAATGTTACTTGAGGAGCTACTCGAGTAACCTACTGTGGTAAGCAAAACTTGAAGGTAATACTCGATTAACTTGATATGCTTTTATCATACTTCACTCGAGGCACTACTCAAGTATGCAGGTATCCAATTACTCTTTATCAAATATTTGAACTGGATTACTCGAGTCAGTAATCGAGTAATCTACAGAGTTATTTACAAAGCACTTGAAGTATGTACCCGAGTAAGCTATACAGAAAATTTATGTTTACTCGAGTAACAGGGTAAGAAAACTTGAAGTGCTCTCGGCCATGAAATCCTGCCAACATTACTGGAGTAAAGCATCGAGTAACCTAAAGTTTATTTGAGAAATTACTCGAGTAACCTATGAAGAAAAGTGAACCATACCCGAGTAAGTAGCCGAGTAAACAGGTATTTCCAAGGTTTGTAAATTTGTTTACTCCATGCACTACCCGAGTAATGTAATGCTCATTTATTAACTTGCAGTTTATCAATACTCTCACGATGATACTCGAGTAAGTACTCGAGTAAACCTAATGAATACCCGTGTAACTACTCGAGTATGCAAGTTCAGAAATTTGGAAATCATTCCAACATTCATTGATTTGTTTCCTATGTGATTAACACTTCATTGTATTAGTATTCTTAGCATATCCATAGATAAACAATAAAGAAATTTTACCAAATAAGGAAAGTAAAATGCAACGTTCAAAAGCTACCTACCGCCACCTACCGCAAACGGATATTTTTCAAATACTGGAAAAGTCAACAGTGGCTGCGCACACTCTAACGGGCATAAAGAAAAATGTTCCAACGATCACTACCAACACATCTATATATATGGGAACATCCAAACAGAGAAGAACAACAAGAACACACACACAAATGTATTATCAAAGTTCACGTTAAATAGTCTAGTTTACATATACTTGTAATTCTGTACTTCAATGATTCTTATTCACTCTGTGAGAGAGATATTTCATTCAAACTCAATATTTGTTATTGAGGTAACTTAAGGTTGTGGAACCTTGAGTTGGGATTAGATTACAACTTGTAAGGGGGAGCGAGTGTCTAGGTGAAGGAACTTGCTTGTACTGAGGTGACAAGAACCCACTGAATCTTAGAAGTTATAGTGAAACTCTCAGAGATATTCTAAGGACTGGACGTAGGTCAAAGTGGTTGTGCCCGAACCAGTATAACTCCCGGTGTACACTTCGGTGATATTTCTCCTTACTCTTTACTGCATTATATTCATCGTCAAGTTTTCATATTTGCAACAAAACATTTAGTATCACCCAATTCACCCCCCTCTTGGGTGAAACGCTTGCTTTGACACTTCTAACCAAGGCCTAGATTAAAGTCATAAAACATAATTAAGATGAATTAGAGACCATAATACAAATTGGGACTTATAAAATAATCCTTTGTCTAAACTAATGGTTTACAAAAACTTTTCCAAAACCTATTCACAATGGTCTCATATTCACATCACGAATACATAAATGGCCTATACCGGTTGATTCCATTCATAAATATCAAAGTACAGCATAAATTCCCGACATACTCGGGTTCCATTAATTAATAAAGGGATTATACAAAGGCACAAAGCCAATAATTCTTTTACCTTATCTTGGGGATTACAAAAAACTATCCAAGTATCACTAATTCATATACAGGAAATTCCCAACAAAATATCCATATGATATACATGATAACCAAATAATCAAAACAACTCCTAATTCGAAGCTCTACCCACTCTTAGTCACCCATTTTCCTTTTGATCATTCAGCCTTGTCTAAAAGTTGTTTTGCGAGAGTGAGATTCTAAAGAATCCTCGTAGTCATAAATCACTCATAGTATACATAATAATAAGGCATGAAAGCAACCATAACACACCCATCACACTACAATGACAGTTACAGCGGTAGTGGTAAGTATGACACGTGTCATCCCTTACGAGTGCTCACGCTGAAGTGCTCAGCTGGAGTACACCACAACCCAGTTCACAACAATATATTTCACCACGCTGGGATTCATGTAAAGCATTTTACAATACACAACCATACTGGCTGAATTCACAAAACAGTTTCTCAAAGATCCATGTCTATTACAACGACAGTTCGATGGCCAAGGTAGGTGTGATATGCATCAACCCCATACAATGGCTCCCGCTGAAGTGCTCATGCTGTAATGGACCATGGCACATTTTCATTCACATTTCACAATCACAGAATGATCAATCATGCATACCAAACATCATACACAACATGAGAGAAAAACCACTACCTGCTTGTTCCTTTTGTGCATGCTTTGGCATTGGTCCCTCCCAAGTAGGGCAAATGTCGTATCTTATAATTCATAATGAGTGACGAAGTATTATTCTCTATCCAATACTTAATTACTTCTTAACACTTAATTTGGTTATCATTATTGCTCTTTGAGTACCCATAAATACCCCTAACAAAAGCCTTAAAGGGTTGGAAGACTATCCCTAAAAATCCCCTTTTTAAAAGCTCAAACCTGATATTTTTCATTGAGATACTCGAGTGAAGAAGACCTCACTCGAGTGATGGTACGGTCTATACTTGAGTACGAGAGAGTGAAGGACAGCGAGTGTATGCTCGAGAGCACAAGAACTTTCAGAAGACTACAACACTTGAGTCCAGAAAGCCACACTCGAGTGACAGCTAAATGCTCACTCAAGTACCAGGAAGTGAAGTACAGAAAGTGAGGACCCGAGAGTACCAGAGTTTTTAAGGATCAGGAGCACTCGAGTGGAACACAAAGCACTCGAGTGGCGGCTTAACACTCACAAGGTTAAGGTGCATTCTTGCCTTTATCTACAGAAGTGTAACGGAACATAGAGAGCAGAAAGGAAAATTGCACTACCACACTCGAGTAGAACCCATCACCACTCGAGTGATATTCATCCCGCACTTGAGTGAACCCTAAATCACTCGAGTGATTTTATCAGAAACCAGAAAACGCAGAAACTGACAGCACCTCCCATCTTTTTACCCAATTGGTTCCATTGGTTCTGAACTCTCAACCAAGGCTACTCCCACACAAAAACACCCAAGGAAACCAATGTAACCATCAAAACTACCAAATTTCTATTACATTATCATGCTTTGGTTTTGGGCAACACAAACATCAAAATTCCAAACTTACCAAACTTAATCATTCAATCCCATATCAATCTATCTATCCATATACATGCCAAATATACCCATTCCATGCCAATAACATACCAAACTCCCAATGGTTATTATTTTCGAATTCAAGCCAAAAAATTCCAGAATTTCCAAACTAATCCAAAAGCCACAAAACTTATATGGAAAATTTAATTTCGCTTACCTCTATAACTTTGCCAAAGAGGTTCTTTGATTCTCCAACCTCAAAAATTCCTTGTGGACACAAATCAACACCAATGGCCAAACTATAAACATAGAAATGTAGCTCTTAACTCAAGGAACAATATTAATTAAGAGCATTTTGGCATTTGAGGCCATTTGCTTACCCAAAAATCAAGCTTTTCTTCTTCCTTTCTTCCTTCAATGGCTGCACGAGTTTAAGAGAAAAGAGAGAGAGAGATTGAGTAAAGAAGATAAAGGAAATGATGATACTCCCTCCCCCATACCATGCACAGCCGAAAATAGGGAGGGAAGAGAGAGAAGAAATATAAAAAAAAATCATATTTGACTTTTCTCCTCTTCTCTTATCATACCCACTTTTGCCACATGCCTCATTTCTATTGTCTCTAACAAAATAAGTCACCAATTAGCCATTCTAATCCTTCCATTAGCCATTTAATCACCCTTTTCATTTTCTCTTAGCTAGTAATTAATTTCTCTATTAATCACTAACAATTGCCCAACAATTTCATTCTTTCAGTTTCCACTAATCATGGCATATTAATTAATATTACCGCAAAAACCCATAATTACTCTACTTTAATTCAATAATTATCATTAGCCCTCAATTGAAATTTGGGGCATTACACTCTATGTTTTTCAAAACCAATTTTAGCAGCAGTCATCACTTGCAGGTTTTGAGTGAGTGGTCATTTTAACAGACATTACTTGAATGAAAGCACTATAACTCAAGTAATCTGGCAAATTTTCATAAAATGACTCAGTAACTTGCATTTTTCAAATGGATGGCTATAACTTGAGTAGGATGCCATTCGAGTGACTTATGATAGCAAGCCATATCACATAAGCTTAAGACTGATATCCTATTTTTTGCCCTGATTACTCGCAAGGCACCAAGTAGTAATGGAGTAATTTTGTGACTTTTTATAATAGATCACTCGAGTGCTGGAAAGCTCACTCAAGTATTAGGAGTCACTAGATAGTGATGGGCTATTTCTCTAAACTTTTTGAAAAATATTACCCAAGTGATAATTAATTTTGTCTCATCACTATATAGTCACTTGATAGTGATTCATCTATTTCTAAAGGAAAAAGTATAGATCACCGGAGTTCCACTAAAGCCACTCAAGTGATGTTGCCTATCACTTGAGTACAGTATGGTCACTCCATGGATGCTATAATTTTCATGATATCACTATCAGGTGCCTTTCTAGTGAATTATATTAAAATAGCTAATATCACTCAAGTGATGGTTTATCACTTGAGTGATAAGACATCACTAAAGAACACTCCAGTGATATTGATACTAGTTTTAAAAATAATGTCTTAGAGATTTTGATACTTATTCTTAAATGTGACTAAATTTGGTTACAATGCTTCTAACAGTTCCTACTCATTGCTAATCAAACTTATGTGTAAGTTTCAGGTGCTTAAACATGGATTAACATTAAGATTAATGAAAAGTACTTTTCTGTCAAAAGCATTTAATGAACTCTAATAGTAGTATGAAAGTGTAGGCGAATGACATCACTACTTAATATCTATATTCAAATCTCCAATGATCATCAATTCATTCCAACCTATGAATACAATAGCATTCAAGACAGAGCCAACAATCTATGACAAACATTTACCATTTATTCAATTCTAAGTCTTGTGCTCTATTTCTTTGAAATTTCTCTACCTTAGTGTTTATTACATTTACTATTGTAAGTTGTTCAAGGTAGTGGGACATTGAGTGTGAGCATTACTTGTAAAGTGTAAGGGCAAGTGAGTTGTCCTTGAGAAAGAGACTTGTTGTACTGAGACACCAAGAGCAAGAGGAATCTTGGAATCACAATGAAACACTCAGAAGTTCTTATGGGCACCAGACGTATGTCAAGTAGTTAGACCAAACTAGTATAAATCCTTGTGTTCATCTCTTCCACTTTCTTTGGTGATGTCTTCTAACTCTGACTTTGTCATTAAGTTCGGTTTTTAAGTTTAAAATTTTAATATCTTCCAATTCACCTCCCTCTTGGATAAAAGTCTTAACCTAATACAATCATCACGAATTCTATGGACAAAAATTCACATACAATAACCCTAAACAACCATAGAGAATATATCATGCAAAAGAAGAAAAATTTCAACATATCGAGCAAGCAAAAAAAATTTCACATTCAAGTGAACATACATACTCTACTACAAAATAATGATACTAACCCCCCAAAAGACGTTCCTTTTTAAAAAACGGAGGTAAAAAATAAAGGTGGTGGCATTTTTATAAATATGGAAAACTTTAGGCATCCCAAATTTAAATTGGGAAGCCTAAAGTTTAGTTTAGAAGCCCCAAATCAAATTTGGGACGTCTCAAGTTCTTTCCTGAAAGGTTTAGGCATCTCAAGTTCAACGGCCGAGCTAGAGATGACCAGCGTCAATCCCTAAATGGCTCATGCTGAAGTGCTCACGCTGTAATGGACCATGGCACATACAGTTCACAAGGCTCATTAACAAGTCATATATACCAAAACATCATACACAACATGAGAGAAGAGTTACTACCTTGATCCTTCCGTGCGTCTCCTGGCGCCGGTCTCTCTCAAGTAAGGCAAATGTCAAATCCTATATTCATAATTAGGGACAAAGTGTCAATTCCCTATTCCAATTCTCAATGACTTCTTAATACTTAGTTTGGTTATCATTATTGCTCTTTTACCCATAAATAACTCTATCAATAGATCTAAAGGGTTAGAAAACTATCCCTAAGGATACCTTTTTTGAAAGCACAAAACTGATATTTTTCACTGAGACACTCGAGTGAAGATGGCCTCACTCAAGTGATATTGTACAGATACTCGAGTGAAGGAGACCTCACTCGAGTAATGGTATGGTCTACACTCGGGTACCAGAGAGAGAATAACAGCAAGTGAATACCCGAGAGTACAAGAAACTTTCAGAAACAAGAACACTCGAGCACAGAAAGCAACACTCAAGTGATAGCCAAATGCTCACTCGAGTACTAGGAAGTGAAGCACAGAAAGTGAAGACCCGAGAGCACAAAAGTTTTCAAGGATCAGGAGCGCTCGAGTAGAACACAAAGCACTCGAGTGATGGCTTAACACTCACAAGTGTTGAGGTACACTCTTGCCTTTATCCAAGAAAGTGCAACAGAAACTAGAAGCAGAAAGGGAAAAAATACACTAATGCACTCGAGTGATGTTCATCCCTCACTCGAGTGAACCCCAGATCACTCGAGTGATTTTATCAGAAACCAGAAAAGACAACAAAACAAACCACACTTCCCAACAATTGCCAATTGATTCTAATGGTTCCAAACTCTTACTCAAGGCTACTCCCACACAACAACACCTAAAGAATTCAATGGAACTATCAGAAATACCAAAATCCTATTCCATCATCATACTTTGGTTTTGAGCAATATAAACATCCAAATTTCAAAATCATCCAAACAAACCATTCCAATCCCAAATCAATCTATCTTTCCAAAACTCATACCAAAACACCCATTTCTATACCAATAACATGTCAAACTACTAATGACCCTATTCCAACAAAAATGGGCCAAAAATTCAAGAAATTCAAATCTTAATCATTTGGCATAAAACATAAATAGAAGGATTGGTTTTACTTACCTTATCAACTTTCTCAAAGACACTTCTTGATTCTCCAAACTCCAAAATCCCTTAGGAGCTCAAATCAACACCAATGGAGAAACTAGAACTATGAAAATAAAGCTCTCAACTCAAGGAACAACTTTAGAGAAAAGAGTTTGAGCAATGGAGGCCATTTACTCACTTTAAATGCAAGCTTTTCCTTTCTCTTTCTCCTTCAACAATGGCCTTATAGAGGGATGAAAGGGATGAGTGATAAAGAAGATGCAATGATACTCTCTTCCCTTGCCATACCCATATCAGCCAAAATGAGAGGGAAGAAGAGAGAGAAACAATAAAAAAAATGGGTTTGACCTTCCTCCTCTATTCTCCCTCCACACACACAAAATCTTGTCAAGTGTCACCATCTTATTGGCTCTCCTCAAATAAGTAACTAATTAGTTACTCTAACCATTCCATTAGCCATTTAATCACACTTATCATTTTTCCTCTTAGCTAGAAATTAATTTCTTCCTTTAATCACCAACTTATGGCCAATGATTCCTGCAACCCCCTACCTTGATTAGCATAATTATGATTCGATAACACATAATTAAAAGGGATTAGAGATCGTCGGATAACTTAAACTCATTTCAACTTCCTACCTTTTAGTAGGGTTTTCCCAAAATCTTTCACAACTTTTCCTTATCCTGGTCTCAATTTCAAATTTTGAATATAATTACCTGTGCAGTTAATTCACATTCATAAATATTAGAGTGTCTAACCAAATCCCCGACAACCCTCGGGTTCCATTCATTCACTAAAAGGTTTATAATTCCTATATATGGGGTTACACAACTATATTCAGCTAATAATTACAACCCAAAAATAATTTAAAAAATCCCTGTCCAACATGATTAACCAACATATCCACAAGCAAATGTCCCTACAGGGTTCTAACCGCTCCTAGTAGTCCGCTTCTCCTTAAAGCCACTTGCCCTGTCTAAAATGTTAGTCAATAGGAAGAATGAGATTCAAGAGAATCCCAGTAGTAACAAATCATTCATACCACATATAAGCACACAACATGTAAGCAAATCATCATATAGCAGCAGTAGGACAAATCACACTCCACCCTCATCCCTTTTTACTGCCGGGAAGGCACACCGTCCTAACTCGAACTGTTGTTAGCGACTCAGGGACTATTAGCATGGTAGTGCATACAAATAGCCTTATGGCTCACATATAGCCTTTAGGCCCACAATATAGCCTTTTGGCCCACATAATCACAAATATCACACCCATCCTCATCCCCTTTTTACCGCCGAGAAGGTACACAACCCTAACCCGAACCGTTGTTAGTACTCAGGGACTATTGGCATGGTGGTGCTTACACATATCCACAATCATTGCAGCATTCGAATCAGTCACAAATCAATGATATAACACACATACAATGCATCACATCTGGTATAAAAGAAAGAGTCACTACCTTATTCCTTTCTGACTGGCTCCAGCACGGTCCGTTCACGCCCAGGGTAAATGTCGAACCCTATAACCAAAATTAAGGACAATCAATCAATCTCTTTCCAAATTCTTTAATTTGTTAACTCTTAAGTTGGTTATCAATCAAACTTTTTAGGTGGCTAAAAGATGGCTAAACATATGCCTAAAGGGTTGGGAGAAACTACTTCGAAGATGCCTCTTTGGAAGCAAAAGCACTGATTTTTGGTCAGCTCACTCGAGTGGAGATGACCTCACTTGAGAGATAACCCCCAACATCACTTGAGTCCCCAAAAGTGCCATACTGGAAGTGTTTGCCTGAGAGCAAACCTCAATATGTCTTACACCCTCACTCAAGCACAGGAAACTGCACTTGAGTGATGACATCAAATGCACTAGAGCACCAAAAAGTGAGACACAGTGAGTGACTACTCGAGAGCAACCATAAATCCCAAAAGCTTAAACTTACTCCCTCACTCGAGTGATTACCTATATCACTCACGGGAACGGAAGTGTACTCTTGAGCTTTGCCTGGAGAATCCAACCAAAACTGAAGGAGAAAGGGAAAATAGCATGCAGCACTCGAGTGACCCTTCATTACTCAGTGTTATTCATCATAAGCCAAAAATCGCAGCAACTGATATATGTTCCCAGATTTACCCATTTCACTACCAATGGTCCTAAACCTTATGCCAAGGCTCGTTCTCACTCATTTTGACATAAGGAACCTATTAGTGACTTCAAATACCTAAAATCACATCCCAACAACAATCTCGCTCTTAGGTCTCCACTTTACTTTCAAATACTCAATCACCAACACTTTCATTTCCTATTTCCCCAAATCAATCACAATAACTCAAAGACACAATAGGCTACCAATACAATAATAACACTCTATCCAATTCCTACATTTCACTTAACATCATATTCAGGGTAAAATTCCATAATTTATAAAGCTCAACTAAAAATCATACTAAATATACCAAAATGCATCAAATGCTTACCTTCTCAATTTGCTAAAATCAAAACCTTGATTCTTTAACTTCCAAATTTTCTTAAGCTTCCAACCACCACAAATCAAAATTCAGAAACCATGGCAAGGAAGTTCTTAACACTATGAACAACTTTAATGAGTATAAAATGAGCATTTGAAGCCAAATATTTACCTAAACTCAAGCCCTTCCTTTCTCTTTCCTCCTTAGACTTCAGCGAAAATGGAGAATGATGAGAGAGAAATGAGATAAAAAGATGATAATCTCATTCCTTCCCTTTTCCCATGCACAAACCAACTTGGAGGAAGAGAGGAGAGTGTTTTTGAATCTTTGACCAATCCTAAGGCCATCATAATGACACTTGGCAAGATCTCATTCTCCCTACCATAAGTTCATATAAACTCATCCACACAAGATTCTACCTCTTGCTCAACACATCCTAGCCATTGATCTCAAGTTACCTATAAGTTCCCTCTTCGGTAACTGACCAGTCAGTCGGTAAATTTACCATTTTACCACTGATTATCATAACATATACTAAACCATCATCAAACACATTTGCATCATAATTCACATTATTTACTTCAAAAGTGTTTAATTAACATTAATTACATCACTTTGAAGTTATTAGCCCTTAATCACAACTCAGGATATTACAATTCTCCCCCCTAAAATTAAATTTCATCCTCAAAATTGTTACGCAACTTGAGCCATAAACTCCGGATACTATCTTCGCATATCTTCTTCCGCTTCCCAAGTTGCCACCCTCTGAGTCATTCCCTTCCATATCACCTTCAAATACGAGATGCTTTAGTGTCTGAGCCGTTACTCCTCTCGATTAATGATCTGTTCTGGCTCTACCGTATACGTGAAGTTATCTTGTATCTCGACATCCTCATACTCAATGATGTGAGTAGGATCCGGTTGGTACTTTTTCAGTTGGGAAATATGAAACATATCATGGACCTGCTCAAGTTTGGGGGTAGGGCACACGATAGGCAACAGGCCCGATTTTCGCAAGAATCTCAAAAGGTCCTATATACCTTGGGCTCAACTTCTTTCGCTTAATTGCTCGTCCACTCCAGTAACAGGAGATACTCTCAGAAACACATGGTCACTAACTTCAAACTCTAAAGGTCTTCTTCTCTTGTCAGCGTAGCTTTTCAGTTGACTCTACACTGCAAGCAATCTCTTACGAATAATCTGAATCTATGCTGAGGTTTGGTCAATAAGATCCGGTCCATAAAGTTTCCTTTCTGATAACTCATTCCAGCATAAAGGTGATTGGCACCTCCTTCCTTATAACGCTTCATACGGAGCCATCTGGATGCTCACACGATGGCTATTATTGTAGGCGAACTCAGCAAGTAGAAGAAAATGATCCCAACTCCCTTTAAAGTTGAGAACACATACCCGCAACATATCTTCCAGTATCTAAATAGTCCTCTTTGATTGTCCATCAGTCTGGGGATAATAAGCTGTGCTGAATCTCAATTGAATACCCAGTGCCTCATGCAACGCCCTCCAGAATCTCAAAGTAAATCGGGGATCTCGGTCAGAAATGATATTCTTTGATGTACCATGAATCTTCACAATCTCATGAATGTAAATCTTTGCTAGCTTGTCTGGAAAGTAACTAGCATTGATCGGTATGAAGTGTGCCGACTTCGTTAGCTGGTCTACAATTACCCAGATCACATCATAATTTCTGATCCTGGGCAATCCCACTATAAGGTCCATGGCCATACTTTTCTATTTCCATTCCGGAATCTCAGGACTCTGAAGTAAACCAAGTGGTATCTGGTGCTCGATTTTTACCTTCTAAAGTAAATGAGGATGATAAGTTGTGTGAATCTCAATTGAGTACCTAGTACCTCATGCAATGCCCTCCAACGAAATATAGGTCCTTTTGAGATCCCTGAGAGAATTAGGCCTGTTGCGTATCGAATAACCCTACTCCCAAACTTGAGCAAACTCCACGATGTGTTTCATGTTTCCCATTTGAAGAAGTACTAACCGGATCCATCTCACATTATTGAGTATGAGGAAGTAGAGTTGCAAGATAACTCACATATATGGTGGAGCTAAAGCAGATTATTGATTGTGAAGAACGGTGGCTCAGACACCGAAGTATTCCTTATGTGAAAGTGATATGGAAGGGAATGACCCAGAGAGAAGCAACTTGGGAAGCAGACAAGGATATGCGAAGGCGATATCCAGAGTTTATGGCTCAAGTAGTTTGACAATTTTCGAGGGCAAAATTTATTTTACAGGGGGAGAATTGTAATGACCCAATTTGAGATTAAGGACTAATGACTTTGAAATTGATTGTAATTAGTGTAATTAAACACTTTTGGATAAATGTAATATGAATTTGATATAAATGTTCGTAATGATAATTTAATAATCATAGTGAAAACCAGGGACAAAATGGTCAAATTGGAAATTTACCTACCAATTGGTCAGTTACCAAAGAGGAAACTCATTGGTGATTTGAGATCAAGGGTTGAGATTTATTGGTTATGGGTCAGAATCCTATGCTATGCATCTATGTGAACTCATGGTGGAAGTGGGAAAGATGTTGCCAAGTGTCATAATGTGGTCCATAGGATATGGCAAAAGTCAAACACCACTTTTTCTCTCTCTTCTCTCTCTCTTATGTAGTTTTGGGGTATGGACCAAGGGGAAAATTGTACACTTCATCATCATCTCACTCTTCCTTCTCCCATTTATGGTGACCTTAAAGCAAGGGAAGAGAAAGAGAAAGCTTGAATTTTGGGTAGGTAATGGTCCCCTTATGCTCAAATCCTCTTCATTAAACTTATTCATAGTGTTAAGAGCTCCATTTTGGTGGTTTCAGAATTTTGAAAGGTGATAGTTTGGGTGTTGGAGCCAATTAGAAGTTTGAGAATCAAGATTCTGGATTTGGCAAGTTGAAGAGGTAAGGATTTAATGCTTTTTGATATATTTATGGTGATTTGTGGATAAGTTTAAGAAATTCTAGAATTTGCCTTGGTTTTGTGTAAATTTTGAATGCATGAATTTCATAGTGGATGATGTTGGAATTAGTTCATTGTGAAGTAATTTAAGTCTTGAATATGGTTTTGAGTTTTGAAAGTGTGTTAATTGAGATTGGGTGGTGTGTGTGTCATAGTAACCCAAGAGTTAGATTGTGGTTAAAATGGTTTTTGGGTGTTTTAGAGTTTACCAATATGTTCCTTAGGCAATTTTAAGTAGGAATAAGCGTTGTGTGAAGTTTGGGTACCATTGGGATTAAATTTTGCAAAGTTGGGATTTTCTGTTAGTTGTTATGATCTGGAAATCTGATAGCATCACTCAAGTAAGGGAGGATCTTACTCGAGTGCTTCCATGTGATTTCCCTTTCTCCTTTGTGTTTTGCTTGGGTTTCATGAAGGAAGCTTGAGTGCACTTCTTAAACCGCGAGTGATGTTGGTAATCACTCGAGTGAGCATGAGATCACTCGAGTGATAGTGTGAGTTCATGATTAGGGTTGCTCTCAGGTTGTTACTCGTTGATCAATGTTCAATAGTATATTCTTACACTTACAGGTGAAGCCTCCTCACCCAAGTGCCAATGGTGATGCTCGATTGAGCTTTTCCCTCTGATGTAGCATGTGCTCTCAGATTGTCACTTTCTGTGTTGCACTTTCGGGGACTTGAGTGAATTTGGAGCTATCACCCTAGTGCATAACCCTATGCTCGAGTGTTGTGAGCACTTTTTGGCCATGGTTATTACTCACTGTCAAATACTAGAAAGTGAGAGCCAGTCTCACTCTAGTGCGAGTCTCTTATCTCGAGTGAGCTAGCTAAAAATCAGTGTTGTGCTTTCGAAAAGGGGTCTTCAGGGTAGTTTCTTCCAACCCTTTTAGTATATGTTTAGGCCTCTAATAGTCATCCTAAAGAGTCCTAAATGATAACCAACTTAGAGTATTATAGAAATAAGCACTTGGAAAAGAGATTGATTAGTCGTCCCTAATTTGGTTATAGGATTTGACATTTGTCAGACTCGTGAGCCTACTGTGCTGAAGAATGACAAGAAAGATACAGGTAGTGACTCCTCTCTTATACTTTATGTAAATGTATTGTATGTATACCTATCATGCATTGCGTTGTTGCTGCTACTTTGTTATGCATTGAGACACTTTATGGAGCTTTGTGGTACTTTGTGCTTTGTGATGCAATTGCATTAATATTACAATGAAAGCAGGCATAGTGATTACAACGAAAGCTGGCATAGTGTTTACCCCGAAGCGGGCATAGTGCATTGTGATTACAACTGTGAGTACTGTCGGTTGTGGCATGAGCCATGACTTATAGTGTTGCTGTTGAACATGATAAACTTACATGCTTTGTGTTTATATATTGTATGAATGATTTGTTACTACTGGGATTCTTTAGAATCTGACTCTTTCCAATAACTAATATTTCAAACAGGGCGAGTGGCTCAAAAGGGAAGCGGACAACCAGGAGTGGTTAGGATCTCTTAGAGACATTTGGTTGGGGGTTGGTTATCTGCTTTTGGTTTGGGATTACCATTTGTATATGAGATGTAAATATGATTTTTGGATATGTAATCCCCATTTGGAAAACTTTAAACCCATTATATATATATGTAACCTGAGGTTGTTGGGATTTTAGTTACGTACTCTGATATTTATGAATGTGATTTAATTGCATAGGTAATTGTATCCAAAATTGAATGTGGGACCAAATGAATTATGTTTTGACGGTTTTTTGGAATTCCCCATCTTGAAGATGAGGGATTATAAAGGTTGTTTTTGTCTTATTGGTCTCTATTTCACTTGAATTTCATAATCCGGGTCTAATTACGGTAAAGGGGTTACCCCCAAGTAGTAGATGCACCCCCTTATGGTACGTCAGACGACAGCAGTTGGAAAAAGTGGTGCTAAGAGTTTAGAGCTAGGATACTCTGGTTACTTGACGTATTATCACCCATTGATTGAACCATATTTTTATATAATATTTCTTGATTAATTTGGGATTTTTAATGTATTTTCTAGGACATTATTGCATGATTAAGCACAAATTTTAATTAGGGAAATTTGTTTTAAATTAATGGTAATTAGGGGTAAAATGGTCACAATTTATTAATTATTTTTATACAATTGTCCCTTGAACTTTTGATGCTACCTTGTGCTTAATTTTGCATTGTAGGTGTTAAAGAAGATATTGAGGATTTTGAAGATTCAAATTTTGGGCCCAAGAGAAGAGACAAGGCCTAAGTTAATTTTTGCAACTGGGCTGGAAAATGAGACATAAAGCAGGCCCAATGTATATAAAAAAACATATATAGAAATAGAAGCAATTGGGCCGCAGCTGAAGTGAAGAGAGGATCTGAAATTTGGACCCAATTTGGGTTGGTTTTGAGAGACATGGGCTGCAATTTTTGGGGCTTAGGCTTAAAATGAAAAATAAAATAAAAAGGAAAAGAAACAAATCCGAGAATGGAGTGTAAGGCCCAGCTGAAGAATGTGATTTGGATTTGGGCCAAAGCTAAGAGCTGAGATGAGGCTGCTAGACATGCTTCAGACATGGGGAGGACTCAATTTGGAAAAAATGCAGACACAAGCTGAGAGTGAGAATATATATAGAGGAACAAAAATCACAGCAGCCATAGACACGCACGAAAACGTAGAGCATCGCGAGCTTGGGTCTCCATCTTCATCACTTCGCCTTATCCTTCCTCTCTCACCGGCGAGCTTCAGAGTGAGGCCAGAACAGAGCTTAGTGGAGGGAGCAATAAGACGAGAGCTGAGAGAGAGCTAGAGACCTCATTCTTCGAACTCTCATATCCACCACTGTCGCACCTTTCCTATTTCACCCCTTCTTTTGTCGGACTACACCATCTCCGCCCTCATCCTCAACCACCACCATTGTCATACTTCCCTCAAGCCACCGGCAACCTTCACTCTCCTTCTCGGCCTTGTGCATATCCGTCGTTGGTGACGCCTTTCGTACTCCAGCTCTTCATCACCAGTGATATCCTCAGTCCTAAATCGTGGTTGCCTCTCTTCTTGGCCGTGACTTCTCTGACTCCTAGCTAAACAGTCATGGTTGCCCCGTTATAAGCCCCAATTAAATTGATTTATTACTAATTGATTACCTTAATTGGTGATTTGATGGCTGGGTATTTGAATCAGAGTGTGATTATATTTCTTGAAGTTATTCTCATGATTGGCTAGGCAATTTTGTGCTTTTGGAGATGATTTGGAGATGGCTTGAGTTTACATGTGCTTCAAAGGGGAGTTTATTTTATCTATAGTTCATTATATTTGTGATTTCTTAGGTTTAAGAATTTATTTATGCAATGAAACTATGATTTTAGTTATGATTTCTATGGATTGAGTTGTTGTGATTTGGAATTTGTAATGAGGATTTGTGCTCATCAATATATATGGTTATATATGTTTATCTATGATTCTATTGTTTCTCTCTATTTAACATGGTATTGTTGGATGGTTTGATTGAAATAGAGTTGTAGTTAAACCTAAATGCATTGCTTATTCCATAATCGCTCTCTAAGGGGTTTTAATAAAGCTTAAATAAATGGGTTCATGAGTTTAAGCATTAGACTCAATGGTAATTGGGGTTTAGTATATTAGAAAACTTAGAGAAACTCATTACGCTAAGAGGGTTTAATAGCATTTCAAGGGTAGGGGTTCCTCTCTTGTGATGCTAGATTCAATGGTAATTGAGGTTTGGTATATTAGAGGCTTAGTGTATTAATTCCCCAAATATTTTAATTTAGCAAGGATAGTCATTGAAAATCATTTCCAAGAGCATCTTCATCATTTGCATTCTTAACCCATTTCCATTCCATATCAATTTTATTCCAAAAATCCAAAAATATTAGTTTTAAAAGCATTTTAGTTTAATTGCAACTTAGTTGTTAGATAAAAAGTTAAAAATCATTTTTAACTCATTTCATGTCAATCATTGCACTTAGTTTCTAGGTAATTAATAAAAGGCTCTTCGAGAGACGATCCGGGATTGCACTATATATTGCAATCCTTGGTTATTTTTGAAGAGGTTACCAAGGCAAAAAGCTGACAAAGCCTATTTCTTCACCCATTAAGAAAAATGCCCCTGATCGCTTTGCAGACTCCCCCTTCACATACAATATAGCGTTGATCCCAAGAAATTTACATTCCCTCAAATTTACCATTACAATGGTACGAAAGACCTAAATGATCATATGTCCTAATACCGTTAGAGAATGCATACTGTGGTAATACCAAGGGAGCTACCGAAAGCCTGCATGTACAAGGGTTTTAGATCAAGCTTGGTTGAACTAGCATTAAGGTGGTTCACCAACCTGCTTACCAATTCAATAAGTTCGTTCGCTAGTCTAAACGACCTATTCGTCCAACAATTCTCTAGTAGCTGGAAACTCGAGAAAAATTCAAACGACCTGTACAAAGTAATATAGGGGAAGCGAGAATCATAGTTCTACTTTGTAGGTAGATTTAATAAAGAGAAGATAAACATCCTAAACTATGATATCACTACTATGATCATGGCATTCAGAAAGGGCCTCCTCCCCAATTCCAACTTGTACAAAGAACTAACCAAGTACACATGCCATACCATAAAGATGTGCTGCATGAGCTTCATCTTATATCAAGTGGGCAGAAGATAAGGTAAATGTAAGAAAGGCTATCCACCAGGGAACAAGCTAATAGACAGAAGGAGTAGAGACCTCATATGTCCTAAAAAATTAGAGGGCAGAACCTTACCCAATGGTGTGGCAAGAGAGGAGGCAGACCAACTATGTAACCACTCTTAACAACCAAACGCTCCCTTTAAGGATCGAGGAATATAACTTTTTTGTAAGCTCAGTTGAGCTAGTACATGCCCTCATAAAGATGGCGACGTGGTGAAGTGACCCCCTAAAATCAATAAGCCAGCTGATCAACCAGACTAGATTAAGTGATATGAATTTTATTCAGACTATAGCCACCATACGGCAGATTTTATCACGCTCAAACAAGGGCACCTGATGCACTTACTAAGCAATAAGGGTAAGACTACCCTATCAGGTAGTTGTACTAACCTTGCAAAACCACCATTAGAAGAGCCACCTAAGAACCTATAGACTATTAAGTGTATAACAGGAGGTTCAACAATCAGTGGTGCCACACATTTAGCAGCAAAGTGCCACGCTAGAATCTTACCTAAAAATGTTAACTAGAAGTACACCAATAATGACCCTATTAGACAGAAGGTTAGTCAACCCACATTTTATGAAAAAGAGATAAGCAAGTTAGACCAGCCACATAACGACGCCTTGGTAATCTCTATATTCCTTGGAAACTTTGATATAAAATGTGTATTGATTAATCCAGGTAGTTTAGTCAACATAATATATCTTGAGATATGTAACGGCACGACCCCCCCATAGGATGCCACACAGGCTATGCGGTGTCAAACCGCTACACATAATAGAGCCAGGATTTGTCCCCCCTCTACCCACCTAAGGCTTAGGGATTTACCTCTCTAGTACTCCTAATTTCCTTAAAGAGTTTCCTCCCTAAGAATCAAAGGCAGGACCTGAGGGATAAGTCTAAACCTTATGTGCCCCTTGGTAACCAAGTGTTCCATTGGTGGGTAAAGGGGGATAAATCCTGACCCTGCTGTGTATGGGTGTCCTGCACCGCTTAGCCTGTGTAGCGTCCCGTGTGGGGGGCCATGCTGTTACTTAAAAATGCCCAAGTAGCCCTGCGCGACTACATTAGTGGTAATTATCATGTACAAACACTTATGGGGAATTTCTGGAATCGAGCACTTTTTATCAGTATAATTATGCTATTCCTATGTTGCCCACTGAACTGTGTATCATTTTCCCCAAATACTCTGAAAAAGGTGATAATAAGATAAGGGTGTGACATTTTAGTATCATAGCCCAAGCGGTTATAGAAGAGCGGCAGTTCTAGGCTCATGATAGTATACTGATAAGGTCTTGATTACATGGTGAAAGGAGATACAGACAAAACTGGGCACTGGAAAAGTGAATTACCCTTCTTTTGTGAATCAGTCCTAAAAGATTTAGGAATACCCAAGGGCAGCTAGTAGTGCAATACCAGACTGAAGATGGTCCAAGGATATTTCAAAAACCCAAAGAAGCGAGTACGGTTAAGGCCAATGTGTGGTCCACACCCAATATTTTAGTATCGGAGATAGTCAGCATGTCTTTTGAGATGATGATAGCCATGGGGTACCGATAGATGAAAGCAATAGAATTCGGTATCTGCGTTTTGGCATAGGTACACGAAAGTTGAGCTCGCTCAATCCAGGGAAATTCTAGGATGGGTGACCCCCTGGGAAGTGAGTTGATAGGGTCATAGAGACTTGAGGAATAGTGATTCTCTTAAGGTTTCTTCATGACTAATGATCATTTAAGTTAGGTGATTTAAAGGGTGCTTAAACGCATGGAGATAATGATGATGTAAGTATTGATTTTAAATCAGGACAGTTATGTCGCTAATACTGCCCAGAAAGGTCCATTTGATAAGGTTCTGAAAATTTGAGGTATAGTAAATGTTTTTAGGTTTCTCCATGCTAAGTAATGATCCTTAGTAACACCGTGGTGTTAAAGGTATGTAGGAATGATGTATGGTGATATATGATGTGTGGTGATTATGCCGTATGTCGATCCTAAAGGATTCGATTTGATGATACTGAAGGTTGGGGATCGGTTTGAATTATTTATAAGCTAAAATAGTGCTTACGTCAAAATGTGAATTGGTTGCACTATGGTTCTATTCCATTATGGAAGTTTGAACCCTGTGAACCTTGTACATAGTGTTGAACCTTCAGTAATGATTTGAGGACAATACTCAAATACCGTGGAGGTTACAATAGGAGCTATTGATCCTGATTCCTAATGAACCTATTGGGCATACTTGAGGAACATGATTTCCAATCTGTGTGATGTTGAGGTTCTAGATTTTATGATGAACCTAAAAGTTGGGATAGAGACCCTAGGCTGTAAAATCCTATATGCCCATAATGTTGTAGTGGACCTATGTGTCCAGAGGCCCTAAGACCTAATGGACCAGTATGTCCTTAGGCTGGAGATGTATTTAGAGTTGTGTAGGGCGGTGACTCAAGGAGTGGGGGTAAAGGCAGAGTACTCCTAATGTTATACTGTGCCATGGGTACACTGAGGTGCCTATGGGTACATTGATATATAGCGCCTATGAGTATATTGATATGCCCAGACATATGACTAAGGTATGAAATAAGTAGGGGTTGCAACAGTGGTTGGCCTTAAATACATTTCCGACTGACCTGAATTATGTATTACCAGAGTGGGTAGCGGAAGCATAATGGATTTTCAATTGTCTTATTTAAGGACATAAGTGGATTACTTAAATAGAATTGTTGATAGTATTCAGACTTACTATGATAGATTTAGTGGCAATAAACTAATTTACTCAAAAAGTATAGGAGAATGTGAGACACCCTATTGTATGGTGCAAGAAGTCAAAGATAAGCTTCAACTCTAAGAGAGTGACTTACTAAGTGTGACTTTTCCCAGAAAGGAATCTAGCTCAGTAGGATAGTGAGTCTATTTGGTCTATAATGGTGTGCTCTGTGATTTATTGTGAAGTAATCTGTGTAGTTTGTAGTGAAATGAGCTGTGTGGTAGTAATCTGTGTGGTTTGTAGCGACATAAGCTGTATGGTTTGCTATGTGGTAAACTGTGTGGTCTACTGTGTGATTTGCTATGAGGTGCACTATGTAACCCCCTTCCGTAATTATATCTGAAATATGCAATTAAAGTGAAATAGAGACGAATAATAAACAAAAATTATTCACAATCCCATACTTGAGATAGGATTTTCACAAATACTTTTTAAAAGCTAATTGACCTGGTCTCATATTCACATATTGAATATAACTACTCTGCGAAGATAAATCACAAACGTGTAACTATGAGAGTGCACAATATAAATTTCCGGAAATCCCGCATTCCTTACATTAATCTAAGCTTTACAGGGCACATTCGCCCTTTATAATTTTCCAAATAAGGGATTACACAAATTCTCATTCCAAATACAGATCTGAATAGGAGTCCAACCATATACAACTCTAAATACATCCAAATCAAATACAATTCTCCCAACTAGTAATGATAGCCAACTACCAAACTCAAATAACCCAAAAGGAAGTCCTCACCACCCTTGAATGCTTGCTCCATCCTCGATTCCACCTACCCTGTCTAAAATGTTGGTAGGGAGAGTGGGATTCTAGAGAATCTCAGTAGGAAACAAATACCAGTATGCATGTATGATAAGTGTTTAATGTATGACATACTTACAATACATAACTCATTCTCACACAATAACATATCTGTGCACTCAATGTTTCAAAAACATACCCATGGCCATAACATAAATAGAAACAGAGCCACAATCATTCATATATGTTTCACATAATCAAGCAAAGCAATACATGCATCAATTCACCAACATAATTATCAAATACATGCAGAAGAGGTAAGTTTCCTACCCTTATTCTTTCTACTTATGCTCTAACATCGGCTACTTGTGATCTGAGTGAATATCCAACCCTATAACCAAATCAAGGACATAGGGTCAATCTCTAATCCAAATCCTTACTTTTATATCACTTAAAGTTGGTTGTCATTTGATTCCCTTAAGTGTCTAATAATAAGCTCAATAGAAGCTTGAAAGGATTAGGACGTACTAGGTTGGGAATCATTTTTCAAAATTAACAAGTACTAAAAATGGGGGTTGGCTGCAACCAAAACGGGTATAGAAGGTTTTTGGCTGCAGCCAAGAATTTATGGCTACAGCCAAAATGTGCACAGAAAAATTTACGCTACAGCCAAGGAAATTTCAGAAATTCATAACTAATTCTAGAAAAATCAAAATGAGGTCATCCTAAAGCCCATTGAAATCTCTTTAAGTCCTATTCTTAGGAAAAATATGATCCATTACTAGAAATCACCACACAATTCCAGAATTACACAAAATTCCCATGTTATTCCAGATTTGCACCCAGTTTTAACGTCAAACTTTGGAAAACCATAACTCCTAGTTCACAAAATGAAATAACACAAAATATATGCCCATTTTGAAGCTTGGAATGTGAAATTTGAGACTGAAAATTTTCATAATTTTTAGAGACCATTTGCTTATTCAAAACGTCCACACAAGCAGGCTGTCCAGAACAGAGTTTCAAAAGATAGAATTCCAGATTTTGCACACTTGCTTCCAATGGTCCAATTTTCATATCAAACATCATTCTCACACAAAATTTCACAAGGAATCCATTGGAAATACCAAATCAACCAAATTCACATTCCATTGACATGTTTCACCAATAATCACATGTCAACACTAGTCACAATTCAAACTCACATTGCAATTCTTTACTTTCCAAAGTTCCAAACCAATTCAAACCAATTCCAATGAAAATATAACATAATAAAACACCAATTGCACCTCAAAACATATGAAAATTCATGCATTTTGAAATTACCACAAAATCAGGGCAAAATTCACAATTCACAAAACTCTTCAACAAATCACAAAACTTAGATCAAAAGGCTTCAAATACTCACCTCTTCCTCTTTCCCAAACCAATTCCTTGATTCTTCATCTTTCCACTTTTGCTCAAGCTCTCAAAATCCTCCTTTCACAAATCTAAAACCATTGAGATGAAGCTCTCATCAACATGATCAAGATTAATGAAAAGGATTTAAGCATTAGAGGTCATTTACCAAGTCAAAACTCACCTTGTTTCTTTCTTTCTCCACCTTGAACTTGGACGCCAATGGAGTTTCAAGAGAGAGGAAGATGAGATGATCATATGCAGAATTTTAGGCAATTGAAGGACCTTTAGCCGACTAGAAAAAGAGAGGAGAGAGGGAGAGTGAGTTGAAAATATTGACCCAATCCAAGGGTCTAAAAGTTGCCAAGTGTCAACATCTTGCTTACCTTCCATGAGCTCACATAAGCTCACACACATGGGATTCCACCCTTTGATCTATTACACAAATCAATCTCAACCATTGATCTTGAAGTTACCAATGAGTTTCCTCTTCAATAACTGACCGGTTGGTCGGTAACTTTACTGTTTTGCCCCTGATTATGGCAATTCCTCTTGCATCAACACAAAACACATCATATCATTCCTTTTCTTCCACAATGTGCCCTCCCCTCTATTTTAAGTCAATTTAGATGTTAATCCATAATTGAACTTAAATACAGGGTTTCGACGCTGCTCATAACACATTCTAATTCCAAATCACATCCTAGTCTCCAAAACGGTCCATTTATCACTAATGACATCCACTTTTAGAGTCATTAACCCTTAATCATAATTTAGGATCTTGCTAAACCGGGGCTTAGCAATCCACTAATCTTAGGCTTATTCTCTAGCCTTAAGTCTCAAAATTCGAGGTATTACACACTATATTGTTTGTAATGTAGAGATCTATATATGGTGAAATATGTGTGGTATGTGTCTTTAAGTGGTGTAATCTATGTAGTATACAATCTCTGCCTGGTGTAATATGTGTGTGGTGACCTGTATAGTAACCTGTGTAGTCTGTAATGAGGAAATTTGTGTGGTGCGACCTGTGTGGTTTATAATGAGGTAATGTAAAACCCCAAATTTCAATTAAGGGCTAATGATAATTATTGAGGATAATTATCGAATTAAAGTGTAATAATTATGTGTTTTGGTGGCAATATTAATTAATATGCCATAATTATTGAGAAATTGAAAGCATGGCCATAAATTAGTAATTAATGGAAGAAATTAATTACTAACTAAGAGAAAAATGAGATATGTAACTAAATGGCTAATGGTGTGGTTAGAGTAACTAATGAGTTACTTACTTTATGAGAACCAATGATATTGGGACACTTGGCAAGTGGGTATGGTGAGAGAATGGTTGAGAAAGTCAAACCCACATTTTTTTATTGCTTTCTCTCTCTCCCTCTCTTTCTTTGTGCACATGTGAAGGCTTGGGGGGCAGAATTTTCTGCCATCCCTCATCATCATTTACCTTCTTTATCATCACTATTTTCTCTCTCATTCTCTCCTCCATTTTTGAGCTGCCATGGGAGCTTAAGAGAGAGGAAGTGCTTTATGTTAAGGGTGAGTATTTGACCCTCTGAATGGCCTCTAATGGAAAAATGCTCTTCTATAAACTTGTTCCTTGTCTTAAGAGCTTCAATTTTATGGTTTTAGATTTATCATTTGGTGTTGTTTGAGCTCTCAAGAAATCTTGAAGTTGGGAGAATCTAGAAACTCCTTTGGAAAAGTTATAGAGGTGAGTAAGACAAACCTTTCTATATAGGTTTTGCAGCCATTGGTTAAGTTTGGATTTTCTGGAGATTTTGCCTTGAATTTCAAAAATGAGGGTCATTGTGTTGTTAGCATGTTGTTGTCATGGAATTAGTGCCTTGTTTAGTATTTTGAATGAATAGAATTGAATTGAAGCTTAAAGGTGAAGTTTGGGGACTTTATGTTGGTTTTATGTATTGGACAAAAATAGGGCATGTCAATGGGTTGTGTTTTTGGTAATTTAGAAGTTACCACTAGGTTCCTTATGAAAATTTATGTGGGAATAAGCTTGATTGTTAATTTTGGAGCCATTGGAACCTTTGGTAGAAAATTGGAAAAATCTGTCTTATGTGAACTCTTTATGGGCAGTCAGTTTGCATGAGTGTTTTGAATGACCAAATGGTGTTAGAAAATTCTAAAACTTTCCAGTCTTAAAGTTCACATCCCAAGCTTTAAAATGGACATAGTCATTTCGTTTAGTATTCTGGGAGATATGATTGTCCAAAGTTTAGGATGGAAACAAAACTCTATTTTGGAGTAGCGCTGAGTTTTTTGTGATTCTTTATTTGTGTGATGATTTGAAGTAATGAGCCATATTTTTCCTAGAAAGAGCACTTAAATACCTTTCATTTGGCTTTAGAATCACCTCGTTTCGATTTTTCTAGAATTAGTTATGAATTTCGGAAGTTCAGCCAAGAATTAGGAAATTTCTTAGCCGCGGCCTAAACCTTTCTGACTTGATTCTGGCCTCGGCCTATGGGTGGCTGGCCAAGGCCAGTGACCTTCTTACCATATTTTGGCCACGGCCAACCCTTGTGTTCCAGAACTGAGTTTTTGAAAGGAGATCTCTAACCTATTGTTTCCCAACCTTTTAGGGCTTTTATTAGAGGCATTTGTGGCCTCTTAAGGGTCAATTATGATAACCAAATTTAAGTATTATGCATTAAATTAAGTCTTGGAATAGAGTATAACTCTTTGTCCTTAATTATGATTCTAGGATTTGACATTTACCCTGCTTGGGAGAGACCGGCGCTAGGACACGCCCGGAAGGACCAAGGTAGTGATTCTTCTCTCATATTGTGTATGATGTTTTGGTATGCATAACTTATCATTGAACTTTGTGAATTGTGTGCCATGGTCCATTACGGTGTGAGCACTTTAACGTGAGCCGTATAGGGATTGACGCTGGTCATCTCTAGGTCGGCCGTTGAACTGCTGTCGTAATTGACATGGATTTTTATGTATCTGACCCGTGGGGTGGCGTTTGTGAATCCAGCCATGGGATATGTTAATCTTGCCTGTATGGCTTGTGTTATGAAATGCTTTATATGAATCCCAGCTATGGTGAAATATATTATGTGGATTGTTGTGATGCAATGCAGTGTGAGCAATTCAGCGTGAGTAATCATAAGTGATGACATGTATCATACTAACCATTGCCGTTTTAACTGCCGTTGTAGTTGCTTTGTGTGGATAATGATTTGATTTCATGCCTTATTGTTGTACATATTATGATTGACTTGACACTACGGGGATTCCTTAGAATCTCACTCTCCCAAAAACCATGTTTTAGACAGGGCAGAAGGATTAAAGGGAAAGCGGGCTACGAAGAGCGGATAGAGCTCTGGTTTAGAAGTATATTTTAGGTTATTGGTTATCATGTATATCATTTGGATGTTTTTGGGAAACAATTGTATATATTGGGATTGGTGGTATAGTTTTGTGTAATCCCCAAGTTAAGAGTAATGAATTGTGGGCTTTGTGTCTTTGTAAAACCCTTATTAATGAATGGAACCCGTGTGTGTCAGGAATTTGCATTATACTCTGTTATTTGTGAATGAAATCAACCTATACAGGCCATTTAGTATTGAAATGTGAATATGAGACCGTCATGAACAGGTTTTGTAAAAGTTTTTGTAAGCCATGATTTTAGGAAGTTTGATTTTGTTTAAGTCCCAAAATCATCTAAGGTCTCTAATTCTACATTAATTACGTGTTTATGAACTAAATCTCATCCTAAGGTAGGAAGGGGGTTACAGGTAACCTGTGTGGTCTACTATATGGTAACTTATGTGCTCTTTGTGGGGTATAATATGTGTTCTATGCAACTTCTGTGTGGTATGTGATATGTGTGTGGTGCAATTTGTGTAGTATGTGATCTTTGTGCAGTATAATTAGTGTGTTATGTAATCTCATGTGGTATGCGATCTGTGAGTTACAAATTGTGGGGTAGATGATATAATGCCCTAACTTGGGCTTAAGGGCTATGACTTCAAAAGTGGATGTAATTATTGTTAATAAACACTTTTGAAGAATATGGTGTGAATTTTGATTTGAATGTGTTACGATCAGTACCTAAACCCTGTATTTAAGTTCAATTATGGATTAACGTCTAACTTGAATTAAATAAGAGGGAGGGTGTATGGTAAGGTAAAATAGAATGATAAAATTTGCTTAGTGGTAATTCAAGTGGAATTGCCATAATTAGGGGTAAAATAGGAAAATGGGAAGTTACCGACTGATTGGTCAATTACCGAAGAGGAAACTCCTTGGTAATGCAAAGATTAATAGTTGAGATTCATTGAACAAGAGAGTAGAATTGTATGTGTGAGTGTTCATATGTGCCATGGAAGGAGAAACTAGATCATGACAAGTGGCATGTTGTGGACCATGGATCAAGTCAATATCTTAAACAATCTTTTCCTCTCTTCTCTCTCCCTCTAAGTCAGCTAAGTGTGCATGGGGAAGGGAAAATATGTATTATTATCATCATCTCATCTTCTCTCTCTCAAGACTCCATTGTCACCCAAAGCAAAGAGGAAAGAGAAAGAAAGAAGTGAAAGGTAGGTGCTCCATATGACTTTGTATGCTCAACTCACCTTCTTTAAAGTTGTTCATGGTGATGAGAGCTACACTTCATCGTTTTAGATTTTTGAAAGGTGGTGTTTGAGAGCTTGAAGGAATTTGAAAGTTGAGAAATCAAGAAACCAACCTTAGGAAGAGGAAGAGGTAAGTATTTGATATATTTTGACATATTCATGGTGATCATTGGTTAAGATTTAAGATTTATGAATTTTGCCTTGATTTTCATGTGATTTTAAAATGGATGAGTTGTATAGTGTATGGTAGTGGAATTGGTGGCCTAATGTGTCTTTATGTCAATAGAATTTATTTGGAACTTTGGAAAGGGAAATTGGTATCATTGGTTAATATATAGGAATGTGATGACCAAAAGAAAAACTTGTTAGAATGAGAATTTGGTTGTTTTAGTGTATCCAATGGATTCCTTATGAAAATATGTGTGAGAATAGGTTGTTTGTGAATTTTGGGAGTCATTACACACTTTGGTGGGCAGTTCGGAAAATTCTGTCAACTGCAGTGTTTTAGCTTCTGATAAGCCTCACTCCAGTGTACAGGGGTGTCACTCAAGTACAGCATCCTGTTTTCCCTTTTCCTTCAGTTCTGGTCGCACTTCCACGCCATGAAAGCAAAAGTGCATTTCCTCACTTGCAAGTTGTAATACCCTAAATTTTGATTAAGGGCTAATGACAATTATTATGGATATTTATGAATTAATTGGAATTATTATGTATTTTGTGGCAATTTTTAATTAATCTGCCATAAGTGGTGGAAAATTGAAAGAATGGAATTATTGGCCATAAGTTATTAATTAAGGGAGAAATTAATTACTAGCTAAGAGAAAAATGAGATATGTAAAAAATGGCTAATGGAGGGATTAGAGTAGCTAATTGGTGACTTATATTGGGTGAGCCAATAGCAACCTGTCATGTGTCAAGTAGATATGATGAGAGAGGATGGGAAAGTCAAAATCCCCTTATTTTAGTATTTTCTCTCTCCTCCCTCCTCTCTTTTCGATAAAGAAGCATGGGAGTGCGGAAGGATCATTATTTCCTTCATCTCTTCACTCCATATCTCTCTCATTTTCTCTCTCCATTTCGTCCTCTATTGTTGGCCAAGTGAGAGAAAGAAAGAGCTTGTGATTAAGGTAAGCAAATGGCCTTTATTGCTCAAACTCACCTCATTAATGTTGATCCTTGGAGTGACAGCTTCATTTTGATGTTTATAGTGTGCCTATTGGTGTTGATTTGTGCCCACACAAAATTTTGGAGGTTAGTGAATCGAGAAGGGTCTTTGGCAAAGTGAAAGAGGTAAGTGAGACTAATCTATCTATCTAAGTTTTATGCCAAATGGTTTAACCGGAAATTTCTAAAAATTTTGGCCTTTAATCTAAAAATGATGAACACTGGGTTTTTGGCATGTTTTTGGCATAGTAATGGTATGTTGGGAATGTATATAGATAGATAGGATTTATTGGGAATTGAATGAATGAGTTTAGTGATTTTAGAAAATCAGTGATTTGTGTTGTCCAAAACCAAAGCATGATAATAGAGTAGGATTTGGATAATTCTGATGATCCCATTGAATTCCTTGGATGTTTTTGTGTGGGAGTAGCTTTGGTAGAAGTTTTGGGTCCATTGGGATCAATTGGGTAAATGTTAGGAAATGTGGTCAGTTTTGCTGCGTTTTCTGGTTTCTGATAAAATCACTCGAGTAAGGGATGAACATCACTCAGGTGAGGGTGAGTTCACTCGAGTGCGTTAGTGTGTTCTTCCTTGAGAGTGTGGTGGGCTATCACTCGAGTGAGCTTCCTATCACTCGAGTGCATGTGTATTTGACACCAAGGACTTGCCTCTCGGGTTGTCACTCACAGTTATGGTGCAAGAGTATGGCTTTTCACTCACTGGTATATAGTATTCACTTGAGTGCATTGGCCTGTGCTCGAGTCCTCCTGATGTCTGAAAAGTTCTTGTGCTATCGGGTGTATACTCGCTAACCTTCACTCTCTAGTACCCGAGTGTTAACCATACCATTACTCGAGTAAGGTCTCCTTCACTCGAGTATCCGTACAATATCACACAAATGAGGCCATCTTCACTCGAGTGTCTCAGTGAAAACTATCAGTTTTGTGCTTTCAAAAAAGGGATCTTTTGGGGATAGTCTTCCAACCCTTTAGAGCTATTGATAGAGTTATTTATGGGTACTAAAAGAGCAATAATGATAACCAAACTAAGTGTTAAGAAGTCATTGAGAATTGGAATAGAGAATTGACACTTCATCCCTGATTGTGAATCATAAGATACAATATTTGCCCTGCTCGAGAGAGACTGGCGCTAGGACACGCATGAAAGGATCATGGTAGTAACTCTTTTCTCATGTTGTGTATGATGTTTTGGTATGCATGAGTTGTCACTGAGCTTTGTGAACTGTATGTGCCATGGTCCATTACAGCGTGAGCACTTCAGGGTGAGCCTTTAGAGATTGACGTTGGTCATCTCTAGCTCAGCAGTTGAACTGCCATTGTAATCCACATGGATCTTTGTGAATCCGACCCGTGGGGTAGCGTGTTGTGAATACAGCCATGAGCTGTGTCTTATATGGCTTGCGTATGAAATTCTTTATATGAATCCTAGCTGTAGTGAAATGTATTGTGTGAACTGTTATGGTGCAATACAATGTGAGCAATTCAGCGTGAGCAAACGTAAGGGTGACATGAGTCATACCTGCCCTTGCCGCTGTAATTACCGTTGTAGTTGCTATATGTGTGTGATGATTTGCTTTCATGCCTTATTGTTATGCATACTATGAGTGATTTGTTACTACGGGGATTATTTAGAATCTCACTCTCTAAAAATCACAAATTTTAGACAGGGCTGAAGGATCTAAGGGGAAGCAAGCGACGAAGAGTGGATAAAGCTCCTAGCTAGAAGTTTTATTTTGAAAAATCGGTTATCATTTTGTAAATCATTTGGATATATTTTGTTGGGAATTACATTTACATTTGGATAGTATTTGTGTAATCCCCTTGTTATGGGAAATTGTACCTTGTAGTCCCTTTATAAATTAATGGAACCCGAGTGTGTCAGGAATTTATGTTGTACTCTGATATGTATGAATGAAAACAACCTATACAGGCCATTTATGTTTTGAGATGTGAATATGAGACCATTGTGGACAGGTTTTGAAAAGTTTTTGTACACCCGGTTTTGGGCAAAAGTTTATTTAAATAAGTCCTAAATCATACATGGTCTCTAATTCAAACTTAATTACATTTTTACAAACTAATCTCGGCCTTGATCGTGAAGGGGGTTACACAAGTGATATGGGTTATCACTCGAGTGAGTATGCATTTTGTACTATGAGGTCACATCTCAGGGAAATACTTGCCAAATTGATAAGAGTGTGTGCTAACACTCGCAAGTGTTAGGCTATCACTCGGGTGCACTTCTTACCTTACAGTTTTTGTTGCTCTCGGGTAGTCACTTCTTGTGCCTCACTAGGTAGGGCTCGGGTGAGTATGAGGTCATCACTCGAGTGTTGGGTTCAGCACTCGAGTGCTGGGATCACTTCCTATCTCAATTGTTGCTCTCGGCCAAGCACTCGTACGAGTGAGCTATCTTCACTCGAGTACAAGTCACTCCATCATTTGAGTGAGGCCTTCTTCATTTGAGTGCATGAGTCAAAAATTAGTGCTTTCACTTCCAAAAAAAGGGTTTTTTGGTGTAGTGTTCCCAACCCTTTAGGCATGTGTCTAGGCTTATAGTAGTCATGTAAAGAGTTTGAATGATAACTAACTTTAAGTGTTATGAAGATAAGAATTTGGAATAGAGAATAACCTATCGTCCTTGATTTAGTTATAGGGTTTGATATTTGCCCTGCTCGTGAACAGACTGTGCTAAAGCATACCAGGAAAGAATAAGGTAGTGACACTTTCCCTTATACTGTACGTGATACATTGTATGTTTGATTTATCATTATTTGTGAAATCTTCACCCACGACCCATCGAGGAATACGGGGGATGTGAATATGTGAAAGCCATAAGGCTATTTGCAAAAGCTGAAAGGCTATTTGTGAACCTTCACCTACGGCCTATCGGTGATGACAGTAGGAGGACCGTGCCTTCAGGGCGCTGGAATCCAGGGGATGAGACTATGTGATTATGTTCATTTTTGACAGCTTGTATGTTGTATTTGTGTTGTATGATGATATGCTTGCATGCTTTGTGATTATGTATAGTAGAGTGATCTGTTACTACTGGGATTCTTTTGAATCTCATTACTTCCTTTGACTAACCTTCAGACAGGGCAAGTGGCTCCAAGACGAAGGAGATGACCAAAGGCGGATAGGACTCTTTAAGGGGATCTTGATTTTTGGTCTTTGGTTATCACTTTGGTATTGGATTACTGTACCTATTTGGGGTGTAAATAGTATGATGATTTTGTGTAATTTGCTAAATGAAAATTTATAAATTCTTAGTTTGTATATGAAACCCGGGATTTGCCGGGATTTTGTTGTACACTCTGATATATAAATGTCATTTAACTATACAGGGTAATTATATTCGAATTGTGAAATTTGAAACCAGGTTTAAAAGGAATTTTGAAAGAAATTCGTGAAAAATCCTACCGTGATGTTGGGATTGAAATAAGCCTTGTTTAACCATTGGTCTCTAATTCATCTTAATTAGATATGCGAATCATAATTACTATTTATAAGGCAGGGGTTACAGATGATCTGTGTGGTTCATAGCGAAATATATAGGCTGAATAGGAATGAGCCCTTGTGCGGTAGCAGGGGAGCTGTATACGTGGATTCTGGTTACATGCTTCGTGGACATCATATTGAGTTCTGGTTACATGCTTCGTGGACAGCATATTGAGTACATTGAATACTAAGGGATTGATTGAATGATAAGAAGTAGTTCCCAAATTGTAGACGTTCAAATTTCGGGGATAAAAATTATTTAAGTAGCGGAGAATTGTAACACCTGAAATTTTACTCCCCAATATGCCTTAACAGTGGTTGTGCAATAAAATGGAATAGTGAATTTTGGAGAATATGAATAGTGCTGCCAGTGAGATTTCGTGCGAGGCAATGAGACTGTCATGTGAATTTGAATAAACAAATGATGTTAAAAAATTATAACAGTTTACAAGGTGAAAGTAGACATCATAAGCTTTAATTTGATAGGTATGGGTAATTTCTGGAGTTGTACACAAAAAGTTATATATTTGTGAAGTTTACCCCGTGAAGTTGGAAAGTTTCTGGAGCAACATCCAAAGATGGAATTTCTGTAAATTGTGTGCTTCCACTAGATAAATGCTATATTTTTCATTGAAACTAGACTCAATAAGGGCTCTATATCCTTTGGAATCACTCCAATACGATGGCTACAAATTTATTTATGATTTTTTAAAGTTAGGGCAGAAAATCTGCATGAATTGCCATTAAATCCGAAAATTGAATAAAAATGTGATGCCAATTTTTAAAATTATGAGATGAATAGAAATGTCATTTAGGCTTATGGAAGGACCCCTAAGACATCATTTATTATGGACCAAGGAAGGGAAATATGATTTACATGCTATTGGGCTTATAGCATAAATTTTATGTACATAAAAAGTTCAATTTTGAGAATTTTGGAAAAAATTATGACATAAGCCTAATGAAAAGTGACATAAGCAAAATGCTATTAAAAGGCATCATCTTCCTTCTTCAGCCATAAACTGATGGAAATAAGAAGCATAGAGAGATAAAGTGATGTTGAGAAGTTTATAGAGAATGAGGAAGAAATCTCACAAGTTAGGTCGATTTCTTCGGCGAATTCGTTCCTAACGTGTATAATCCTTCTCCTAAGCTTCTCTCCTATATTATTTAAGGTATTTGAAGCACAAATTTTGTTATTCAAAGAGACTAGGGTTCAACCATAAGAAAGATAAGCCAAAAGGAGCTTAAGGTAATCTCTGAAACTCTGAATATTGATTGTTCTGGGTTCTGTGAGCAATTTAATTGGTGAAATTTTGTCAGATTGGCTTTGATTTCAAATTTGGGAAATGTGGTGACATAAACGTTATGCTGCCCAAATTGAGTCTGAATGGTGGTTATAACATAATTAAATAGTTAATAAAGTGATTAGAAGTAGAAAGGAACTAGTTTACGGAGTCAGAAGTGAAAACCCCCAATTTTCCCCAAAGTTTCTCAGATTTTGGCCAGTGCTAGGAAATGAGGTTAGATTTGTATTTTTGATAATTTGATGATTCTATTGAATTTAGGAGGAAAAATTAGGTGCGGTTACAGTTGATCACTTTTTCAGAAAAGCCCAAAAAGCGTAATTACGAAAACGCCCCTAAAACCCTGAAATAGGAGGCTACTAGGCATTCTTGTCTTTTGGTAGTGAATTTGGGTAATTCTGAGTCTGGAAATAGATTCCTTGGGTGAAAATATGTCAAAATAGCCTAGGTCAAAATTTCAAGAAAAGCACAGTCAGACTGGGCACAGCGAGGCCGGGTCGGGTCCCCCGGGCATTTTGGTAAATTTTCACAATAGGCTTGTATAACCACTAGAAACACTATGGAAGTGCTTGAAATAGTACGTGAATGGGTTTTAACCGAATTTTTATACATTTGACTTTTTAGGACCGAGTTGAGAGCCATATGGTGGCATACTTTACGAGGCGCACGTTACAAGACAAGAAAGGGTTAAGGTAGGGGACTTACTTTACTTAGATGTATTTGATATCTTTGCTTATGTAGTGATCTATGTGATTGCTTTACTTGATTGTGCAGAGAAAATTTGAATAAATGAAGCTTTGTTTTCTATTTTTGTTGTGGCTATAGTTTTGTTGCATTAAACATTGAGCATGTAGAAATGTCATTATGGAGCATACATCTAGTTAAAGCTAACATGCCGTACACATAACATCTATCATGCATGCATTATGGTATCTGTTTCCTACTGAGATTCTATCGAATCCCATTCTCCCCTACCAACAATTTAGACAGGTGAAAACAGGAAGTATACTGAAAGCAGAGAAGAGAACCATACAGAAGTGTTAGAACCGGCTATCACCCAAGAGGGGGGTGAATTGGGTGTATAATAAAAACTTAAGAACTTTGAAAATCTTTTTACATCTTAACAAAAGTGGTAAGTATGAAGGTTTATAAATCAACAGTTAGATTAAATAATATATGCTGGAAATATAAGAGCTTAGGGAAGAGAATATGCAAACTGTGATTTATCCTGGTTCGGTCCAATCTGTGATGGCTTACGTCCAGTCCCCAGGCTCCTCCTGAGATTTTCAAATCCACTATCTTCTTGTTTAATCCGGGCACAAGAAAAGCTTTACAATCCCACAAGTTTAGTCGGGTACTTGTGAAACCTTTTACAAATCTCTCACTGAAATACTTCCCCTTATGGCAAGTCTTACGAGCAGAGCAATCCCGAAGATCTTCCTCTCCTGCTTACTCGTCCAAGTCTTACGAGCAGCAACGTTCTCTCCTGCTTACACCCCTGTAAGTCTTATGAGCAGCAACGTTCTCTACTGCTTGCACCTCGTAATCTTATGAGCAGAATGTCTTACTGGCAATTCTCTCTACAGCTTCCCCCGTACGGAAATCAACCCTCTTAAGGTCCCTCTACCTTGAGATCAACTCAGAAATATAGTTGAAAGTGTTTACAAACTCTCTCACAGAGTGGATATAATGCTCACTGAAGTACAATACAAATAATCACTCTCTCAATGATAAGTAATGCAGAAGCAGCAGAATAGATAGTGTTTGGGTAGAAGCAGAGGATTCATATTTCCATCATTTTTCTCGTAGTTGCTCACTATCTCAGTTACCCATCGACGTTAAATGATCTCTCATTTATAGTTGATGAAGATGATGACCATTGTGAGCATTCGTCCGTTGGAGTCATTTTAACCATTGAGCATATTCGAAAAACGAGCCACTATGAAATGTCCGTTGTAGAGTGGAGCGTCCCATTGAAGAGCGGTATGTCTCATTATGAGCTATATATCACGTTATGGAGCGGGATGAATATGTTTGAGTTTCCAGACAATCTCTCATGGTGGGTCAAACTTTTGTCTTGGTAGGTAGCTGATACTTGGTGTGTAATGATGCCGCCCGCCACAATTGACTCTTTCATTTGAATATGTAATCTCAACGTTAAATTTCTTGCTTCACACTGCAAAATACTTAATCATTAATGTGATGAAGTATTAGTCATGGGTATGTTGGCTTATTGATCAAAAGATGAATTTCTGATTTCTGGACTCATCATGTTAAGTGATGATATTTGCCATATGTGACCTCCGTTCTTGAAGATGCAATCCAAATGTTTAATCTCCTGTTTTACACTTGAAATATATGTTAGTTAATGTTTAGGAACAATAACAAGTGAAAATATAATGAATGTATAACATTTATCCATGTTTGGATTGATGGCCATGAGAGTTTGAACTTCTGTGTTGCTTCTGTCAGGACTTCACTCGAGTGCAAAGAAGCCTCACTCGAGTGCATGTACAATTTCACATTCTGGCTTCCTCTCTGGCCAACACTTTCTGTCCAACACTAGCATCTGCTCAAGTGCAATTATGGTCATCAATCGAGTGCAATCAGTCCAGCTCGAGTGCGCCTCTTTTTTTCACGTACATACTTCTTCTTGGGTTAACATTTTCATGTCAACACTTGTATGTGCTCGAGTGTAAAAGAGCCTGATGCTCGAGTGTGGATCCTAGTGCTCGAAGGTTACTAAATTTCTCCATGATTCAGCTGCTTCTGGACAACACTCGCACTACATTTTTCAAGAGTGCGTTTTTGCACTCATGAGTGATGTGGGGCCACCTTAGACAAAATTTATTTATTTGATTCTAATGATGTATCATAAGAAAGCTCTTGCCATATGCATTCCAATGCAAACAGAATCAGCTCCAAACTCCTTGTATTCTGCAAGTTATGATCGGAAAAGTGTCTATCGCACTAGACTACACAAGTGTCAACTTCCAGAAGGTATAGCTCCTAGAATATACGTTCAAATTAGGAAAATGACCTATCCATCGAAATCTCTTTGAGTCTAGTTTCATTTGGCACTGGTCTCGTCTCAATCCGATGTGTGGTTTGTGAGTTATGTTCAAAATACCGAACCTGTCTTGAAAAGTGACGGTGATTTCCGTGTCATCTTCCACGGATCACATCTCCTTCATTTGAGCTTCTTTCAATGTAATCGTGGTGTACATTTTATGTGTTGTGAGTCTTCTTTCATATGCCACTAGTTTCGGGTCAATCCAACATGTAGTTTAAGCGATATGGCCAAAATACCGGACCTCTATCAGGCTGAATGTAAAACTGAGTAGAACAGAGTAGCCCCCCGACACTCGAGTTAATCATCCCGTGCTCGAGTGCAACACCTCTGGCACTTTAGTGTTGAGCTCATACTCAAGTAAAACTCCTCTAGAAGTGCCATAACTTATATATAAGTTATCTTAGCTTCATATTAACCTATTCCAACTATCATTTGATCATAGAAGCCTCCGGTATCAACATAGAAACCTCCAATATCACTTCTAACAGCTTGAACCTTGATATTCTCACTAGATCTTATAATTTCTTCTTTCTTCAAAATCTTTCTTCTTGATTTCCTTCTTGATGATCATTCTCTATAACCCAACAAGACAACTTCTTTTTTTTCTTGATTATCTTCAATCTTTGCTTGACTAATCTACAAGGTATGCAATATTAAACATAATAATTAGTCAAAGTATTATATAAACTTTTTGCTCTTATCATTTCACACCTATATTTGACATCATCAAAACTAATCATATCTAACAAGGAGGATTGCAATGGTGGAATGAAGACGGGAAGATGTCTATATTTCACTGGGATGGATTTAGATACCCAAGTAGCCCTATGCAGCTACATTAGTGGTAACTATCATGTATGAACCCTTATGGGGAATTCTGTAATTGAGCACTTTTTATTAATATAATTATGCTATTCATGTGTTACTCACTGAACTGCATATCATTTTCTGTAAATACTCTGAAAAATGCGAAAATAAGATAAGGGTGTGACAAGATAGTCAAGGAAATAGGGGTTGAATCCTAAATCATCCACGCACCATCCATATTAGTCTTTATTAATGGAGCAAAAGGTAGGACCATCAGGGAGATAACCCTCCTAACTTATGCAGTGGGGGTTAAACTTGCCATTCAAATATCAGGTGATGGACTACCCATCAGCATACAACATCTTGTTGGGAAGACTGTGGATCCATAGGATAAAAGTTGCACCATCCATCCTACACTAGTTAATAAAATTTCAAATGCCCTAGGGAGTGTGACAGAGAAAGGGGCACCAGAGAATAGCCAGGGAATGTTATCAGGCAACCTTGAAACTTTCAGGAAAGCAGTTTGCGTAGCAATTAAGGACCTACCCCCTTCAATGGTACAGAACTAGCCCGATGTTGAGGAACTTGAGGAAGTGCACCTTGATACCAACCATATGTAAAGGAAAGTTTATGTAGGGGCAGACTTACCATTTGACATACGAGATATCCTGATTGCATTTTTAACTAACAACATTGATCGCTTCGCTTGGTCCCACATGGACATGATAGGAATAGATCCAAAGGTGATCACACACCAGCTAAATGTTAACTTGACATACAGACCAATGAAGCAAAATTGTCATAAGTTCACTCTTGAAAGGAACTAGATTATAAACGAGGAGGTCTAGAAACTTCTCAACATCGGTTTAGTAAGGAAAGTCAATACCCTAACTAGCTTGCTAACGTTGTGGTTGTCTCAAAAAAGAATAAAAGTATTGGGTATGTATAGACTTTACTAATCTGAATAAAGCATGACCAAAAGACTCTTTTCTATTACTGCACTTAGATTCCTTAGTTGATGCCACATGTGGACATGAGTTACTAAGTTTCATGGATGCCTTTTTTGGGTATAATAAAATTTTAATGCACCCTGACGATCAAGAAAAAGTAGCTTTCATAATTGAACAAGGTATTTATTGTTACAAAGTTATGCCCTTCAAACTAAAAATATGTAGGAGCAATCTACCAAAGGTTAGTCAATAAGATGTTTGCAGGTCAAATAGGAAAGACCATGGAAGTCTATATCAATAACGTGCTGTAAAGTCCTTACAAGCATATCAATACATGATGTACTTAGAGTAAAGTTTCCACTTACTTCATAGTACAACATGAAGATAAATCCGAAAAAGTGATCGTTTGGTGTAACCTCCAGAAAGTTCTTAGGATACTTAGTGTTACAAAGAGGGATCAAAGCCAATCCAAATAAGATCAAATCTGTGTTAGACACACCATCCCTAGGGTGTGTTAAGGACATCCAAAAGCTGACCTGATGGGCAGCAACCTTTATTAGGTTCATTTCCTGATCATCCTAGAAATGCCACTTGTTCTTCAAGTCCTTGAGGAAGAACAAAAGCTTTAAATGGAGCAAAGAATGTGAAAACACCCTAAAATGGTTGAAACAATACCTGACCAACTCGACCTTGTTATTATAACCAAAGGAAGGAGAAACACTGTATGTATACCTAGTGGTCTTCCCTAAAGCTATTAGCACTATCATAGTTATGGAAGAGGAAGGTAAGCAATATCCTATCTACTACACAAGTAAAGCCTTCCTTGATGCTGAAACCATGTACTCTTTACTAGAAATTGGCTTTGTCTCTTATATCTACATCTAAGAAATTATGACCTTATTTTCAATGTCACTCAATCACAGTAGTAACTGCCTACCACTAAAAAATGTTTTTCATAAACCAAACTTGTCGGGTAGGTTAGTTAAATGTGTGGTAGAGTTGAGCAAATTTGACATGAATTACTTTCCATATACCGTGATGAAATCCCAAGTCCTAGCAAACTTTAGTCTAGAAATGTAAGTAGAAGCAAAAAAAGAATTACTTTATGTAAGTAACAAAGACCAAAGTAAGAAATGGACATTGTATGTAGATGGCGTGTCTAACGTAAAAGGTATAGGATTAGACATAGTGCTAAAATCTCCAAAAAATGATACCATACAACAATCCATATATTGTGGTTTCAAAGTTACTAACAATAAAGCAAAATATGAAGCTTTAATCACAAGTTTGCAGCTTGCCAAGGAAGTTAGGGCTAATCGACTAAAAGTCAAGTGTGACTTATAGCTAGTCTCCTAGTAGCTAGATAGATTGTACTAGGAAAAAGACCCATGCATGTAGAGCTACCATAAGCTAGTGACTTCACTAGCCGAAAGTTTCCATGAGTTCCAAATAACTCAGGTGGGAGAGATGATAACTGAGAGGCCTATGAACTAGCCATTCTAGGGTCCTCTATATGAACATACCAGATAATATCATTGTCGATAATTCATATATAATTCTTGGTGATCCACCCAAGCTCAGGTATGATCCAATAAAAAAACCTGCTATGGGACTGGAGGTCCCCTATCTTATGATTTTTGCAGGATAACATCCTCCCAGAGGATAAGAACAAAGCACATAGGATAAAAGTTAGAGTTTGCCGCTTTTGTATTCTAGACAATAAACTTTACAAAAGGTCATACATAGGTCCATTGCTTAGCTGCTCAGTTTACAAGAAGTTAGTTACATACTAAGAGAAATTCATAAAGGAGAATGTGGAGAGCACACAGGAAGCCGAAGCCTAATTGTAAGACTCTCATATCTAGATACTATTGGCCCAATATGCAAAAAGATGCTACCACCTTGGTCAAGAAGTGTGATAGGTGCTAGAGGTCAGTAACTTGACACACCAACTGCCTGAACATTGCACACCATCACACTAGCTTGGCCATTCATGAAGTAAAGGATAGACATAGTTGGGAAACTACATGTGGCTCCAAGGAAGGTGGTATTCTTGTTAATACTAATAGACTACTTCACCAAATAGGTCAAGGCAAAGTCACATAGACAAGTACAATAGTCTAATATTGTTAACTTTGCATGGAAAATCATCATTTGTAGGTTTGGACTACTTAAGGAGATAGTTTGCAACATTGGATCTCAATTTATTGGGCATAAGTTCAAAAACTTCTGCTAGAAATGAGGAATCAAACTATACTTCTCTGCCCCATAAATCCTAAGTCTAATAGATAAGCAAAATCCAGTAATAAGATTATCATCAACTTACTAAAGAAAAAACTTGACAAAGTAAAAGGCAGATGGGTCGAGGAACTCCTTTCAGTCTTACGGCCCTATCAAACCACTTCCCAAACTTTAACATGAGAGACACCATTCTCTCTAGTATATAGGTCTAAAGCAATGATCCCCATCGAGGTTGGAGTACCCTTCTTGCGATACAATTGGCTAAGGAAGAATCTAAAAGATAAGTGATAGCTAACCAACTAGACTTGCTTGATGAACACTGAGAACAAGCCCTAATCAGGCTCGTGACATACCAACAAAAGGTAGCTAGGTACTATAACAAAAGCATACAATCCAGGTAATTCAAAGTGGGGGATTGGGTGCTCGAAGAATCCTTCAAAATACCAGGGATGCTGGCAATGGTAAGTTAGGCCAACGATTGAGGGACCTTACCAAATAACAAAAGTTGTCAGACAAGGCACATACCAGCTAACTGATAAAGACGGGAAGCCTGTCCAACAAAGCTAGAACAAAATTCACCTCAAAAGGTATGATCTATAAGTTTCCATTTTATAATTTACTTACTTTATTACTACGCTTGCTAACTATATGTATAAGATCTAGAAATATGACTGACTCCTTGAGCTACATGGTCAGGATGCCTTCAGCAAATCTGAAACAAGAAATCCCACCATCTGTTAAATTTCACTTTCCCAGGGATCCACTACAAACCTTTTTTCAAATCAGATCCCTGTAGTACAAACGCTAGCAAAACAATTCACATCCTTTGTTTGGATCTTTGTAATAATGTGTATGTAATATCCCGATTTGTGATTAGGGCTAATGATTATGAAAATCATTGTAATTAGTGTAATTAAGCACTATCATGATTAATGTAATGTGAATTTTGAAAATAAATACATATGGTATTTAAGATCAATGGTTGTGATTCCTTGACCGTGGGTCGGAATCCTATGTGTTGTGATTTGGTGAGCTCATAAGGGAGTGAGTGAATGATGACATGTGGCAAGAGAATGGCCATTGGATGTGGCACTAGAAGACAAAAATCACTTTTCTCTTCTCTCTCTCTCTCTTGTGCGGTTGTGTGTGTGTAGGGAGAAAGAATTGTCTCCATCATCATCTTCCTTCCATTTCTCTCTCTCATTTTTTTCTCTTCCTTCCTCCATTTCTGGCGCTGGTTTGAGCTTGGAAGAGGAGAAGAAAGCTTGATTTTCGAGTAGGTAAATGATCTCTATTGCTTAAACTCCCTTCATTAAAGTTGATCCTTGAGTTGAGAGCAACATTTCTATGGTTGTAGCTTGCCCATTGGTGGTGGTTTGTGGCCACACGAAATTCTGGACTTGGGAGAATCAAGAACTTGCTTTGAGAAAGTTGTTAAGGTGAGTTTAAGAAACCTTTCTATATAAGTCTTGTGCCCAATGATTTAACTTGGAATTTCTGGAATTTTGGGACCCATTTTCGAAAATTAGGGTCTTGTGGTATTTAAATTGTTGTTGACATGGAATTAGTGCCTTGTTAAGTGTTTTGAATAAATGGTATTGAATTGAAGCTTAGAGGTGAAGTTTGAGAATTCTATATTAGTTTTGGACATTGGGCAAAAACAGGGCATGTGATTGGGTGATGATTTTGGTCATTTTGAAGTCACCATTGTGTTCCTTGAGTGATTTTGTGTGGGGATAAGCTTGGTTAGTGATTTTAGGTTCATTTGGATCACTTGGGGAAAAGTTGGAAATCTATCTTGTTTAAGCTCTGTTTTGCACAGTCTTTTTGCACGAGCGTTTTGAGTGATCAAATGATGTTGGAAAATTGTGAAACTTTCCAGTCTTAAAGTTCACATCCCAAGCTTCAAAATGGACATATATTTTGTGTCATTTCGTTTAGAATTCTGTGAGATATGGTTGTCCAAAGTTTGAGATTGAAACAGAACTCTGTTTTGGAGTAGTGGTTAGTTTTTGGTGATTCTGTAATTTTGTAGTGATTCCCAGTGAAGTCCTGTATTTTTCCTTGAAAGAGGACTTATATACCTTTCATTTGGCTTTGGAATCACTTTGTTTCGATTTTTCTAGAATTAGTTATGGTTTTTCGAAGTTCAGCCCAGAATCAGAAACTTCTGGGCCGCGGCCCAAGAGTGGTGGACCGCGGCCCAAACCTTTCTGGCCTGTTCTGGGCCGCGGCCCAAGAGTGGTGGGCCGCAGCCCAAGACTTTCTGACCTGTTTTGGGCCGCGGCCCAAGGATTGGTGGGCCGGGGCCCAAGCCTGTGTTCCAGCACTTAGTGTTTTCGAAATGTGACCTTCAACCTATTGTTTCCCAACATTTTAGGGCTTTCATTAGAGTCATTTGTGGCCTCTTAGGAGTCCTAAATGATAACCAACTTAGTGTATTATGGGATTAAGTAAAGTAATTGGAAAAGAGATTGATCAATTGTCCCTAATTTGGTATAGGATTTGACATCTGCCGCACGCGTGAGCCCACTGTGCCCAAGATTGTCAGGAAAGATACAGGTAGCGACTTCTCTCTTATGCTTTATGTAAATGTATTGTATGTTGTCTGTCATTCATTGTGTGGATGTTGCTGCTGCTGCTTTGTGATACTTTGTGCATTGAGATCCTTTGTGGAGCATAGTGATACACCGTGCCTTGAGATGCTTTTATGGTGCTTTGTGCTTTGTGTTGCTGCTACATAGTGTTCACCGCGAAAGCGGGCGTTGTGCATAGTGATTACAGCGAAAGCTGGCATAGTGTTCACCACGAAAGTGGGCGTAGTGCATTGTGATTACAGCCGTGAGTGCTGTCGTATGTGGCGTGAGCCAGAGATCATTGTGAAGCTGCTGATTATGATGAACATGCATGCTCTATGTTTATATATTGTATGAGTGAGTTGTTGCTCTGGGATTCTCAAGAATCTCATTATTTCCATATGACTAACTTTTTCAGACAGGGCAAGTGGCTCAAAGGGGAAGCGACCAACCCGGAGTGGTTAGGGTCTCTTAGGGACATTCATGTTTTGGGATAGTTGGTTATATCCATTTTGGATTTGGGAATTGCCAAAGTGTAAAGAGTTGTAAATGATTATTTGGATCGTGTAATCCCCTTCATGGGAAAACTCATAAACCCATATCATATATGTATTAACCCGGGGGTTTGCCGGGATTTTAGTTTCCGCACTCTGATATTTCTTATGTAATTTGATTTCTCAAGTAGTTATATCCGCATGTGAATGTGAGACCCGGAATTAATACGTTTTGAATCGATTTTGAAATACCTCATCCCGAGTTGAGGGATTATAAATTGTTGATTTGATTTTATTGGTCTCTATTTCACTTAATTTTTGAAATTCGGATGTGATTATTGTGAGGGGGTTACAGTGTACAAGAATAATTTAAAAAATTGGCATCTATTTTATAGCTTACTTCCCCAATAGAATGCCAACATAACATTTTTTGTGCCAATTTTATGGCCCAAATGTAACTTACCTACTTTCCAAATTGCACTACTTGGCAAAATAAGCAAGGACACAGAACATGATTCTATGCTAACAACGCGTGAAACTAAGAAGTACTTCCCTTAATATTTTAAGGAAGGGCGAACCCAACCTTAAACATATCTCATAATAGCACACAAACTAGCTCGTGAGAATACGACTTGCATGCTCACTTAGCAAACGAACACACTTGGTAAGACGCTGATCATTAACATAATGGCATGCAAAGCTGTTAGAAAAGGTGCACAAAAAACTAGTACAAAAGAGCTTAAAAGGGGTTCTAGAGTACACAAAATGCTAGCCCTATCATCCAACAAAGTATAAAAATTAAAGTTGAGTTTTGGGCAAACTAATGCCCCAAAAGACCACATACGGCTTACAAAAGAGAACACCTTACACAAACTCTTAAAAATTTAGGAAAAGGGAAAGAAAACAAAGGGTTACAACCCCATTCTATTTGAAGCATATGGAAGAGGCAGGAATATGCTTAACTGACAGGACCTGGGCCTTTAATTTGGCTTGATCATTCTGAAACAGTAAGCGGTGCATGACGGGAAGTACCTAGGATGAGTCAGAAACCAAGGAGACCAAGGAAGGAAACTATAAGCTAAGATTACTTGATGTGCTCTCCTCAGCAATCTTATGCTTTTTAGTGGCGATGCCCCTACCCTTCTGCTGAACTTCAAAGACCGCAGGAACAGACATGGCTTGCTTGGGTGGAGATCTAATTTAGATGTTAGACTGAGAACATAGCCTTGACTTCAATTTGCTTCCACTAGGTAACTTGAATGTCCTGACCTTCATGATGGTTTTGATTAGAAGGAAAAAATCAGACGTCAAGAGTTTGGATAAATCTAGTATGCAAGGCTATGTAAGTATAATGCATAGAAAACTTTACCAAAATGAGTGTTCTTCAAATCAAGTAAAACTAAAAAATATCTTTCTAAAGCAAGGATGGCTAGGATGTGATCAATCTTCTCTTTGTCACCACCCTCTGGTGCCTTTCTATTAATGTTAACATCTGTAAAAAAACCAATTAGTAACTTAGAAGGCCACGCACCAACTAAGAAACATAACAAAAGAAGAAAGTCGACAAAGGAGTTCCATCTAGTGTGAATGCCTAGGTCATCCTCAACAAAACCGAAGGAGTTTACAAACACATAATGCTCCTCCCACCGTGATTATTGTTTTGGTTCCCTTTAATAGGGAGAGAATGCTTGGTCTTACCAAATAGGGTGTATATCCCTCTACTTCTCACAGTAGATAGTAAGAATGAAGTAAATCCTCTATTAAAAACTCAATATCATTCAGCCTACCCAGGGCCTCTAAAGATAGAATGACTTGCCACATATAAGACATTAATTGAGAGGGAGCCAGGTCAAAGTGTCTACATAACTCCACAATCAAGGGAGGAAAAGGAATGCAAGTCTCATACCTAAAAACTTTTACAAACATGGAAGCCTAGCACTCTGAATATGAATCAACTCTCTCATTAAGAGGAAGGACTCTCACACATAGGTCCTCAGGAATGCCTAGTTGGTGCGAATCTTATTAAGACTCTTATGATTTAAGGTAGAGATAATAGACTCCTCCAATACCCAGTATCTAAAGGCACTATAGAGAAGTTCCAATCTTTCGTACTACCTATACTCAACTCACTACTAGACACAAGTTCAATCTCAAAGTTCCCCTCATCATGGTCAGAAACACTTGTCTCTGACATAGCGACCTACATGAAGCAAGGCAAGGTTCTCAACAAACACTCTAAAGTTAAAAACCACCCAAAATGTCAAATGAAGCTAGTCTGAAAAATAGAAATATGAAGCATAAAAGCGTAGAATAAAGAACATTGAGAGAAAACCTACAGAAAGGCCAAACCATAATCTTTTCATTCTTGGGAAACAAAACCCAAACACACCACGGTGACCATTTCTATTGTCAAGATAGAAGTAAAGCAAAGCAAAAGAAGATAAAAGAGGTACCTTTGCTAATTTCTGAAGAAGGAAGGTCTGAAGCTCTCAATGTCACCTTAAAACTTTAGAAAACGTGTCAAAGAAAGCTAGAGAAATGAGAGAAAATAAGAAAGAAGGGAGTTAAGGCTGAAAACATGCTCAATAACTAACCAATGGAGGTTAAGTAATTGACTTGAAGTTAGAAGGGTGCATCAAGAAGGAACACCTGGCATAAGAACAGATTCAAATGCAACTGTTAGATTAAACAGAGTATCTAATTGAAAGATTAAGGTTTACTCTCATAGCCAATGCTCGATTAGGCTTGAGAGTGAGGGACTTAGTGTATACCCTAAAAATAGCTACCTGGGCTTGCTTACCAAGTAAACCCACAGAATGCAATTTGCGTCGAAAGCATGAAAGGAATTCAATAAGTAATATGTAATATCCCAAATTTTGGGATTAGAACTTGAGAATAAGTCTGAATTAGGAAGACTACCAAGCTTGAGTTTAGTAAGAGTCCTAAGAATATTTTGGAAGTAGAATGATTTCCAAGGACTATATCTGGGTAGACAATGATTTTCTCAGTTATATAAGGGCTCTGAGGTTTTAGTTAGTAAGAGAAATAGATCGACGCATGTACTTGAGTACATGTGGCGCCCTTAGGGGGTAGAAGGGCACTTGGCACTATCTTATAGGACATGGGTTCTTATAGCGCCATTTGGCAGGCTTCAGTATATATGATGCAGTCTTGAGTAAATCCTGAGTAGCATTTCAAGGAAAAACTAAGTAAGATCTCAAGTAAATACTAATAAATTAGCTTTATTAAAGTAACTTTATTAAAGTAGCTTTAATAAAGCAAGTAATGATGACTAATGATGATACTACTTTTTAGTTGGCACTATAGGATGGTAACATATGTCCATAATCTTGATACTTACTTTTTCTAATTTTGTGTTGTCTTACTTAGGATAAGCCACATGTCCAGCAATGATGAGGGTCACTTTTTGACTTTTAAGTTAGCACTCTAAAAAGGCACCACACAGTCTCTAAGTATGGGGAATCTATCGGTCTCTGGTTTGGACACATACTTGACTTCTCAAATATGGAACCCGAGAGTTAGGGGAATTCATCGAACTTCCCTTCCCTAGGCACAAAAGAATGCCTAAGAGAATAGAGAAAAAGAGAAAAGATAATATTTAAATGACACATGTCACTATAATATTTAATCCTTGGATACATGGCACCATAAGACTTAAGCACTTATGATTAAATATGCAAATACTCCCTCTGTAACACCCTTCAATCCTATGAGTTTTTCGCAGCAAATTCAAACTACTAAGTGGTATTCCTTGGTAAAGCTCTTTCAATTCCCAACCTCAAGATAGGACTCAAACCTGCCGTTGAATGGGTTGTTTTTTAATAATTTAAAACTTTTCAAAATTATCATAAGGTGGTTCATAACTTCTTCATAACTCATCATTTCTTACTTCCTTTTGTAATTATAGGAGTATTTCTTTTCGTATTAACCATTCTTCTTACTTAACTAATGCGCTCGTACCATACGATTACCCATTTCTAATTCAATTATCGTGCTTAGGAAATTCAATTCATCCATCATGCAGTGATTTACAATCAATCACTCAAACATCAATTATACAACGATACAGTGCTTAAATAATTCTTCTCTTCTTCTTTGCAACTTCTTCTCCTGGCATAGCATCCCGCACTCCTCTTCTATGCTCAGCTGGCCATATGGTTGGTTGAGGGAGGGTGAGATTTAGGGGAATCTCAGTAGCAAACAATACTGACAATGCATGTAAGATAAATTGCTAGTGCATGATATACTTGCCTTACGTAGGCTTATGTTAACATAATGACATATTTGCATACTCAATGCTTCACATTTCTCACATATAGCCATAGCATCAAAAGAAACAGAGCTTCAATCATTCAACTATATTACACATAAACAAGCAAGGCAATTATGTGCATCAACACTCAAGCATACATATCAATACACGCAAGTAGGGTAAGTTCACTACCTTCCCCTATTCTTCCAATATTAAAGCTTCTTGGAGAATCCTTCCATTGCCTCCTTCTTGAAATTTCATGGCCCTAGATATACAATCATATCATTAGAGTCATGATAAATGAATGTCCAATATGGCAGCAATAGCCTTTAGGACATGTCCCTTATCTTTGGATATATACTTGTTCCAAATTACCTCAATTGCCATTACTTTCTTATTTTCTCACAATTACTAAAATTTAGCAAAATTTTCAACCAACTTTGAAAATTTATATCCTTTTTGTACAAGTGTCCAATTGTAGTGATTCTAAATGCTATGTGACCCTTATTAAGTATATTTTCAAGAAATAATATTGCCCTTAGCCAAATGGATGCACAACATTCTAGAATTACCATTTATTAGACACTATTACAGAAATATGCTAGTTTTACTTGGCTAACTTCAAAAATACATAACTCTTAGTGTACATATCCAAATGACATGAATGACCTATCAAATTAAAGTTTGATATGTCTACTTTTATTCTGGAAATTATCATGACCATTGGATCACATTTAGTGATTCAAAAGCTCACTATAACCAAGCTGCCTCCCAGAACACAAAATCTGGCAACACTGTGTTCAATTCCAACTTTTGGATGTCAAACCCATTCTTTCTAAAATTATACTAACAACTTATTCCAACACAATTTTTCCCAGGGTATCAATTGGAGACCTCAAAATTAGAAAAAGTATTTTCCTTCTTCATGCCCTGTTATGATTGAAAATTATGGTTCAAGACAACAATT
>OY979702.1:34740464-34782464 GCA_963855925.1 Inga laurina | reverse complement strand
CACCAATTCACAAATCATCCACCAAACTAGTCTCGTATGCTTCTTAAACATCATATAACAACATGTATCTGATCAAAGCATTATAAAACCTTAAAAGTCTCATAACAACTAAAATTAGGGCAGCAAGAGGATTCCATAAAAATCCACCAACCAACACAATACATACATCAAAATGAAGCCTAGCTAAGCTCACCTTTTTTACTTTCTAGGGCTTGTTCTTGATTGCTCAAACTTTGGCATTTTGTAGACAGCACAAAACACCTCTTCTCAAGAAACTAAAACCATAAAAATGAAGCTCTTAGAGAGAGGAACAACTTTAATGAGACCTTAAGAGCTAGAGAGGTAATCTTTAAGGTGAAAATTAAGCTAGAAGATCTTACCTCTTCTTTGATCTTCCAATTTCTCTTTTCTCTTTTTATTTCCTTTTTCTCTTCTTTTTTCTTGCCTTGGCTGACTTTTGAGTATTGAGAATGAGAGAGTGATTGTTTTATTCACTAATTCCCATCCATTCATAATACTTGGCCGAAATTGGAGGGAGTGAAGAGAGATAAAGTGATGTGTCAAGTTAAGGTGGCTTCTAAAAAAGTTGGCTAGTTGATTAACCAAATATAGTTGGTTTACTTGAGATTCATTCCCTCTCTCTCTTTCTCTTATGTTGGACGTCCTTAAGAGCAAAAAGTTGAAGAATGATTTGATTAAATCCCCTATTTTTCATTCTTGCTTTTTGGTCAATCTTTCTAAGTTGAAAAAAAAAAGATGAAGACTTGTTAACAAAATTTCTTCTTTCCTTTCTTTTTGTCTTAGTCAATGGACTTTCATTTGCCTAAATTAGATCCTCTTTCCTTCCCTTAAGGCATTGACAAAATTGCTCCAATAAAAAGGAAGAAAGAATGTTGACCAATTGTCTCTTAGTATATAAGTTCAAGTTGACCAAAGTTTTCTTCAAAAGTGCTTTGAAACTTGGACCAACTTCATCTTCATCATTACCCTTGCTTTTCAAGAACAAATCCTAGCCCTTTATTTTGATTAACAATTCTAACCTTAATATCAAGTGGTAATTGTCTCTTTTGCCCTTGATTATGGCAATATTATTCTTGTGTCATTAGTTCTTTTACCTCTCTTTCTTACTTCTTTCTAGACACCATTTCCTTTTTCCTTTAGATCCGAGTTAGGTTTTATGTTATTCGGACATATCTTAAAGGAATCGAGTACTTTCTTTCCACTAATTCAAACCAAATTTAATATTCTATTCTAACTGCAGTTTCTAAAAGCCATTATGTTTCTCATTCATTCTTGGGACTCTTACTAAAACTAGACTTAGTAACCTACTTTATTCAGGCCTATTTTGTGGCCTCTAGTCCCAAAGTTTGGGATATTACACTCTCACACTCTATAATTTCATCCAAAGGTAGCAAATGGTAGAAGAATAAAAGGAAAAATTGAGAGAAGTAAGATGAATAGTAAGAACACAGTGTTCTTGCCCTTATTCAAGCCCAAATTAGCATTTCTAGCTGATGGAGCTTTCACTAATCCTTTTCTACTTGGTGTGGGCTTCCTTTCTACGATTTTGGATTTCCAATCTGAGGTGTTTGGTGCTGTCTACCTAGGGTCAATGCTGCAGAATTCTGAACCGGTTGTAGAATCTCGAAGAGGTAACCCTAAGCTTCAATTTGAGCCGAATATCTTGAGGTTTCATTGAGTTTTCTTGAACTGCTTTAGCTACTAGGGTTTCGGCCAACTGAGGAAATAAGAGTTTATGATGTTATAATGATGAATATAGTGATGTATGAAATTTAATAATGATATTAGAGTGGTTTATTGGTTAAATTTGCAATATGATTGTTGTTGGCTTAAGAGTGGGTTTTCGTCCAGGGGCAGAACATAAAGAAAAAGAATGATTTTGAGTAATTTGAGATTCCCAATGGCTTCCACACAAAAAAATTGTGTAGTAATAGCTTATGATTATGATTTTAGAGTAATTAGATAGAAAACAAAAATTTTAAAATTTAAAGTTAGGTGCCGCCAATCTCTGTTTTTTGGGGAACAGTTTGGTTGTGACGTGTTTTTGAATGACCAAATCTTGTCCCATGATCATGATATTTTCTAGATTCATAATAGACGTCATAAGCTTTAAATTGATACATAATAATGTCACTGGGGTTAATAGGGTGTAAGCTATGAATCTTTGAAGTTGTGCATTGAATCTGGAAGGAATTCTATTACAATAAAGATTGATTGGAGTTTTTGGAAATGTGTGCATGTAATTGGTTGTAGGAAGTTTTTTTTCCTTAAAATATACTTAAAGAGGGTTACATATGAATTTGAACCACCTCATTTAGCCACATAAGATATTCATTTGTTATGGCTATAATGATGTTGGTATATATTTAAGGCCATAAGATGGCAAAGAAGAGGAATGGAAAAATCTTCAAGCAACTTCAATACTTGGAACAAAAGGGATAAGAGGAGGACTCAAAGTCAAAAGGTAGTATAACTTACCTAATCTACATATACTTAATATGTATGCTTGTGCATTGATCTATGCTATTGCTTTACCTATTTGTGTTGAGCATGATAGAATGATTAAAGCTCTGTTTAGATTTATGCTATGGCCATAAGTATGTTATGACATTGAGCATGCAAATATGTCAATATGTTGGCATGTAATTATGTAAGGTAAGCATATCATGCATTAAATATATATCTTGCATGTATGGTGGTATTGTTTGCTACTGAGGTTCCCCCAAATCTCACCCTCCCTCAACCAACCATATAGGCTGCTGAACACAAAAGGGGAGTACGGGACTGTGTGCCAAAAGAAGAAGTTGCAATGAAGAAGAGAAGAATTATTTACGCGTTGTACCGTTGTGAAATTGATGTTTGAGTGATTAATTGTATATCACTGTATGACGGATGAATTGAATTTCCTAAGTGGTGTAATTGAATTAGAAATGGGTAATCGTACAATACGAGCTTATAGTTAAGTAAGCAAAATGATTAATACAAAAAGAAATACTCTGATAATAATAAAAGGAATTAAGAAATGATGAGTTAAAAAGAAATTATGAACCACCTTATGATAGTTTTGAAAAGTTTTAAATTATTTAGAAAAAACCACTCAACTGTAGGTTCGAGTCCTATCTTGAGGTTGGGATTTGAAAGGGCTTTACCAAGAAATACCGCTTAATGGTTCAAATTTACTGCATAAAACTCATCGGATTGAAGAATGTTACATAAGACCCGACTCCTGGACACCCAGTAAGAGTAGCTCTAAAAGGTCCATGATGACCACCCAAACCAACCAGTTGAAGAAAGCTCCAGGATCCGAGAAAATCAGAACAAACATACACATCTTGATCTTGATATATAATAGCTAACAAGCTAAGGGAATGTGGAAATATAGAAATTCATCAACATAAAAGGGGGGAAGGAGAATCCAAGTCTTTTACATTGGAAGCTACTTCAAACCATTGGCGGCGCTTTGAGCTCTTGAGCTTACCATACTCTCCTTTGTAATCAAAAGCAATGGATGATCAATAATATGAATTATTTATTCATTGCTCTAAATCCTATGAATTTTATGTGTTGTTGGTGACCCCTATCAACTAGATCAATTCCTAACTAAAATTTGGTCAAACAATGATGATGATAATCGGCACAAAATAAAAATTACATCAAAATATGATACAAAAAGGGGTCTTTGAAATCTAGGCCATCAGACGATCATCATTATTCCAAGAGACACTCCGTAGGTCAAATGGTCTAGGATGTCATCCACCTTTTTTTGCCAACTCCTCCAATTATTGGAAGAAGCGATCTTGCTTCTATATGACCTTTATAATGGTGCCCTAAAGGTGAAAGATTACCTCTACTATTTTCTCCAAGGTTGGAGGTGGAAAGGGCTATGAAGATATGGCTGTCGCCACTAGAGGAGAAGGAGAACATTGCCTTTTTGTTCATATAATGACGAGACATGATAATTTGTGCATTGGAAGTTGAAACATTACATATTAAGATCAATCAACCGTCTTTTAAAACATGGTCTAAATAATATTAATGAGACTAGGTATATATCTTAACCACCCTAAATTTAAAGTGAATGATGGAAGATTAAACAACATTTAAACTAGTGGAGTTAAATGATGGTTCTAATTATCATATTTAAACCTAGTGCTGCTACAATTGGTCATAGCATGAAAAAATTATATAATTAACAATACTCAGATAATATAATTTACTAATATATTATATATATATCATATATAATTATATATATAGAAATAAATTAACTTGTCGAGCCAGAGACAGAAAAACAATAACTGAACATAGAAACAAGAGACATTCAAGATCAAGATTAGAAATAATTTTTTTTTCATTAATATAATTGTTTAGCTGCTTAAAGGCAGCATATTAAATGCATACATAAAAAAGTACATCATTTTATATAATAAAAAAACTCCTTATCCTTCCTTACCATCACTGGAGGTAAGGGAAGAAGAGGAGGAGGAGACAAGGGGTCAGAAAATAGATTATACTTGACATCATTGTTGTTGAGTATAAGGTTCAACTTCTTGTTGATAGCATGCAATTGAGTGACAATTCTTGCGAGGCTTCATGTATGTGTTTGACCATTAAATGGTGCTTATCAAGAACCTCCCTTATTGAAGGCAGTAATGGAGGTGTAACCCCCTCTATAATTATATCTGAAATACGCGATTAAAATGAAATAGAGACCAATAATAATCAAAACTCATTTAAAATCCCATCCTTGAGATAGGGTTTTCAAAAAATACCTTTTAAAATCTAATTAACTTGGTCTCATATTCACATTTCGAATACAATTACTACGCAAAGATAAATCACATTCATATAAATATCAAAGTGCACAATATAATCATCCCGGCAATCCCGGGTACATATCTTCACTAAAGATACACAGGGCACAATTGCCCATTACAATTCTTCAAATGGGGATTACACAATCTCATCTTAAATTCATAACCATATATTCAATCGAATCATATACAGTCTTCACAACTCATTAATAACCAACTACCAACTCTCATCTCGAAGGAGTCCTAGCCGCTCCCTCCACAAGCCACTTGCCCTGTCTAAATTGTTGGTAGGGAGGATGAGATTTGAGAGAATCTCAGTAGGAAACAGATACCATAATGCATGCATGATAGATGCTATGTGTATGACATGTTAGCTTTATCTAGATGCATGCCCCATAATGACATTTCTACATGCTCAATGTTTCATACAACAAGACTATGGCCACCGTGAAAATAGAAACAAAGCTTTATTTACTCAAATATGCTCTACACAATTAAGTAAAGCAATCACATACATCATTACGCAAGTAAAGATATCAAATACATACAAGTAAGGTAAGTCCCTTACCTCCATTCTTTTCTCCTTGATTTGCGTGCCAGCAACTCGGGGCTTCACATTCGATCCTATAATGTCAAATGTAATATTTAGACACTTCCATAGTGTTTCTAGGGGTTATATGAGGCTATATTGAAAATTTACCAAAATACCCCGGCGACCCGGCCCCGCCCCGCAGTACACAGTCCGGCTGTACTTTTCTTGAATTTTGACATGGGCTATTCTGACATATTTTCGCCCAAGGAATCCATTTCCAAACTCAGAATTATCAAATTCAATGTCAATTTACAAATTTACCCTTGGCAGCCCCACTTTAAGGGTTTCAGGGGCATTTTCGTAATTATGCTTTTTCGGCCTTTTCCAAAAAAGTGACCAACTATAACCCCACCTAATTTTTGCTCCTGAACTCAATGGAATCATCAAATCATTGAAAATCCATCTCTAACCCATCCAAACTAGCCTTGGCCGAAATTCTCAATTCCCCAGGAAAAATTGGGGTTTTTCAGTTTCGGCTCCGCAGACGTGTTTCTTCTACTCTTAACCATTTTATTAACCATTACATTGGGTTAGAACTACCATTTAGTATCAATTTGGGCAGCATAACACTACTAACACAACATTTCCAAATTTTACAAACAAAGACAATCTGGCAAAATTTCACCGATTAAATTGTCCACAGCAGCCAGAATAGTCAATATACGAAGTTTATGAAGTTACCTCTTCTTCCTTCTGGCTTTTCCTTCTTATGGCTGAACCCTGGCCTCTTTAAACAATGAAATTCCTTGCTTGAAGACCTTAATTCACATAGAGGAATAACTTAGGAGAAAGATTATACACGTTAGGTACGAATTCACTGAAGAAATCGACCTACCTTGTGAGATTTCTCCTTCCTTCTCCCTATTTTCTCCAAGCTCTCTCTCACATTTTTTTTTCTGAAATGGCGTCAGGAAATGGCTGATGAAGATAGAGGAATTGCTTTTAATTCCATGCTGATGTTATCTTTTATTTTGATGATGTCATAATTCCCATTTACGGATTTTCTGGCAGATTTTCTGCACCAAAATTTGAAAAATCATAACTAATTCTAGAAAATTTGAAATGAGGTGATCTCAAATCCAAATGAAAGCTATTTAAGTCCTATTTATAGGAAAAATATGGAACATTACAAAAAATTACCACACAAACACAGAATTACACAAAACTCAACACTGTTTCAAAACAGAATCCAGTTTTGATCCCAAACTTTAGACAGACATATCTCCCAGTTCCCAAAACAAAATGGTATAAATTATATGTCCATTTTGAATCTTAAGATGTGCAATTTAAGACTGGAAAGTTTCAGAATTTTTTGACACCATTTGTTCATTCAAAACATTCACACAAAATGACTGCCTAGAATAGAGTGTCACTGGACAGAATTTCAAATTTTTCATCTTTGCTTCCAATGGTTCCATTTTCATACCAAACATCATTCCCACATAAATTTTCACAAGGAATCCATTGGAAACACCAAATTAATCAAATTCACATCTCATTGACATGTTTTCACAACAATCTCAACATGTCAACACAATTCACATTTCAAAACCTAATATTGCAACTTTTCCATTCCAAAGTTCCAAACCAATTTCAATGACATCAAAACACACTATGACACCATTTCCAACACAATACCCCATTCAATTCTTCCCTTTATTCTAAGTCAATTTGGATGTTAATCCATAATTGAACTCAAATACAGGGTTTCGGCGCTGCTCACAACACACACGAATCACATTCGAGTGCCAAATCACATCATATTCTCTAAAAGGGTTATTTATCACTAACCACATCCACTTTTGAAGTCATTAACCCTTAATCACAATTTGGGATCTTGCTAAATGGGGGCTTAGAAATCCACTAATCTCAGGCTTATTCTCTAGCCTCGAGTCTCAAAATTCGGGGTATTACAGGAGGTGGTGCACACAGAGAAGGAAAAGGAGGATGGATTGACCGACCTTTGTGGCACCTCACCATAATGTTGATCAATAGAAGAGAAGAGCGAGCATGAAAGACATGTTTAAAGGAAATGAAAAGACTGGAGGAGTTTAAATAGACATGATGGACGAAGTGTACATTGATTGAAGTGGCTTTGGATTTTGAAGAGATGCGTTGAGAAGTTTACTTTGGAAACTAAAAAGATAGACACTCTGAAACATTTAAGACTAGTTGTGAATAAACGACGATCTCTAAAAGGATGTTTAAACAGGTTGTTTGAGTGACCAGTCTACAAAGAATTTAAATTTTGAAATTTTCATAATCCTTAATAGCTATCAAGACCAAATTATATTACAATCGGTCTAAAAAATATTATTTAGACCGCCCATAAGGTAACCAATCTTAAGTTGTATCAATATTTATGAAATGCCACCGATCATAATTTTCAAACCGTCTCCACGTATAAGAAGTCCAGATGTGGCGGTTTTAAATGCCTTTTTTATTCTAGTAGTGATGATTTCTTTTTCCTTATCTTGAACCAACACAGAGTAGCTTTGCTCTAGTTTGGAGAAGAGGCTATTTTTTTCTGGTTTATTTTTAATTTAAATATAAAAATAGTATATTAAAAAGATTAAAATATAAGCATGTTTTGTAAGCATTTAATCGCATTGTCATAAGGAAAAAAAGAGTCATCATTTTTGGTTAAATCTTAAAATTGAAGGACAAAAATGCACTTTACAAACCTAAAGGCCTAAAATGATTCTTGATGCAAACATAAAAGGTCAAATATATACTTTAGCCTCAAATGAATTAGGTTTGAAGATAAAGTTACTTTATATGCTTTTTAATGCTCAATGGTTTAACAAAAACTTTGTTACAATAGAAATGCATATTAAATAATTCATATACCATCAAAACTTTTTCAAGTTTTTTAACTTAGGGGATCCCAACAATTTAACTGTGTAGCTCAGACGTTTATAATGATATAATTAAGTTAGAACTAAAATTGATTAGAGCAATGTAATAAAGTCAAATAAAAATAACATATCCCTTGAAAAGTTAAAATGTTTATAAATAAATTTGATTTAGTGTTACTTAGAGTGTGTTTGGTTTAACCCCATTATATGCCTCCGATAGTAATCATGATTACCAAAAACTTGGCAATCCCCATTCATACGTCCCCCCTATAAAAACTTATTACCACTCCATTGCATTGTTGAAAAAGTCTAATACACCCTTTAGTCTCATTTGCCATTGTTTTGCTGGTCTTATTCCACCCACCATGCCATGCCACTACCTCCTCCTCCTCTACTACTACTGTCGTCACTGCCCTCTTGTCAGCACCTTCATCGCCACCTCCACCATTACCAACTCCTCTACTATGTCACCTGTTGTCATTGTTGCCACCGTGACAACTATTGTCACCACCACGTACAACCACTGCCATCAAATGAACCTTGGCAAGGTAACACGATGGTTATGATAAGGTGATGTTGTAAGTTCCTTATCTTATGTCCACATTTTTCAAACGCTTGTGCGCAGTTCGGTGGACACATAGAAATAGCATGAAATACTGCTACAATAAGTACTTGATTTCAATATAGGAATCCTCACAGGGTATGTTTATGTGTTTATAGTAATTACAAACCTTAAGATAATAAAAAGGTCTTCAGATAACCAACTGTCCTTCCTGTACTAGTTTGGAACTTCTAGTTACGCTTTTGCCCCTCGAGCCACTGCCTGCTACTAAAAGCACTATACATTGTGGAAAGGGGTGAGATTTGAAAGAATCTCATAGTAACATGCAATCAGCCATATAAAATATGACAGAAAAATATTCTATACACCATATAATGATAAGCCCCCGTCTTACATACTACTTACCATTAACCTTAGTCAAGTAGCCTTTGTGCAGTTCGGTGAGCAACACAAAAATAGCATAAATATACTGATATAATGATACAAGGTACTTGATTATATTAGCGATTTTCCTAACAGGGTTTGATAGAATATATACAAATTGTTCAAAAAAAATTAAAATTAAGCTAATATAACCAAATAACTTTGATCTCAAAATCCGCTCCTTTTAATTGCCCGTACCTACTGCCTTGCCCTTGGAGCCACTGGTTCCCGCTAAAATGTTTATTTATTTGAAAAAGGGTGGCATTCAAACGAATCTCAATAGTAATATACAATCATTCATATAAAATGGAAAATTAAATATGCAATGCATAATATAACATAAAATGAAAATTCATACTATTCTTGTGTGTACATAATACTCAGGGTCAAATAACTGTTTGAAACCCCTACTTATCCGTGCACCACAGTCGAGTCCCCTGACTATAGTTGGGCAATGTGCCCCAGGCACGTGTTCATATTACTAAATACTACAACATACGATATATCAACATTCACATAATGTATGAGAGATAAAGTTACTACCTTAAACCCTTTTCGACTAGTGAAACTGTTCCTCAAACTTCATGTCACAGCTCGGGCAACCAATCGAGTTCTAAAATTTGAAATGTATAAGAATTAGGTTAAAGCCCATTCATGTACCACTTTAGACACTTCCAAAGTGTTTTTGTTTGTTATATTAGTCTAAACTGAAAAATTACCAAAAATTACCAAAGTCCCGGCCCGGTTGTACCCGGTCCAACCATACTTTTCAATAAATTTTGACCTGGGCTATTCTGACATATTTTCACCCAAAGAATCGAATTTTGATCTTAATTTTCATAAATTCACTGCCAAATGACAGTTTTGCCTGTGATAGCCCCTAATTAGGGTTTCGAGGGTGTTTTGGTTATTTCGCTTTTTAGAGCTTTTATGAAAATGTTTTCAACATCAATCCCACCTAATTTTCCCTCTTGAATACCATGGAATTATCATATTTATAAAAATCTAGCTCCTAGCCCCTGATTTAGAGCTGACCGAAACTTGTACGTGAAAGGGGAAAAATGAAGTTTTTGATTTTCAATTTCAAGAGCTTGTTCCTTTTTATTCCTAATCACCTGATTAATCATTTAAACACTTAAATGCCCAAGATTTAAGGAAATTTAGGTAGCATAACCCCTTAGGGTTAACACTTCCCAAATTGACAAACCAAAGCAAACAAACCACAAATCAATCAACAACTTCAACAACAAAAACAACTACAACAAGAATTTGAGGTTTACGAAGTTATCTCTTGATTCTTGGTCTCTCTCTCTTGACTGAAACCTCTCCCCCTCAAACCTTAAAGTGTTGCTTGCTAAACATGTAGATTCATAGAGAAGAGGAGCTTACAGAAGGAACTACACAAATTATAAGCTAAATCACAAGGAAAATCAAGACTTACCTTTGATTTTCTCCTCCTCTTCAAAACTGTTCAAGCTCAGTCACTCTCTCCCCTCTCTCTCTCTCTATTGTTTTGGGCATGAAAATGGAAATGAGAAAGATGAAGCAAAGCTTCATGAAAATATCTACACATTTTTCCTTCAATTAATATTATCATAAAATATAATTTATGACACCTTTACACTTTGACCTTATCCCTTTCAAACTTCTTGTCATAATTCCTATTATTGAACTAATTTTCTTCCCCTAGTCAGCCCAAGTTCATGCCATATGAGTACATTAGAAAAGAAAAATAAGCTTATGTTTTTTATCCCATCATTACAAGTTTGCCATAACAGTTTTTTTCCATTCTCGAAATAATTAGAAATTCTGGCAGATTTTCTACCCAAATTTTGAAAAATCATAACTTTATTTGTAGAACTTCAATTGGAGTGATTCTAAAGGTAATATGATCCTTATTGAGTCTGGTTTCAAGAAAAAAAAATATAGCATTTAGCTAACTAAAAGCTCACACTTCCCAGAAATTCTATCTTTGGACGTTGTCATAGGGACTTTCCAGTTTTACTGGGTAAACTTCAAGAATTCATAACTCTCAATCCAATAGTCCAAATTACTTATAATACCTATCAAATTAAAGCACAGGATATCTACTTTCATTCTGTAAAATTTCACAATTTTTGGATACAATTTGATCATTCAAAACCATATAACACTTGTTAGAATTAACAGGCACAGCGGAAGTTTAAAATTTCACCAATCCCAATTGTGGATCTACCAATGGCATTTAAATCTAGTTAGAAAGAATCATGCCTTTTTGAATTTAGGGTTTTAGATCTCTAGGAACCAACACCTCCGATCAGCTCCATCTACTTGTATCCACATGAATACGACCCCAACATGGACTGGGTGCTAGCGCCTCTAATGTCTCTTATCTCTATAGGGTTTCCTTCTGACTCCTCAGTTTCTCATCCGTGTATGAGTTTTTCTGCTCCCTCATTCTTATAACCCCATGAGGGCTATATTCCAATTTCAAAAATTCAATTGATTATTTCAAAATTAATTAACCCTTAATTATCTTGATGAGCTAATTAAACAAATTCAGTTTAAATTAAATCTGTTCAACAATTTTAATTTAACCCATTTATTTAATCCAAATAAAGAGCCAATAGATGTAACATATCTTCATAAATTAAGTCTAAGATACTATATCTCTATCATGTTAATTATTAAATTTAATTTATCTTAATAAAATTAAATTTAAAACTAACACAATATAATAATATCATATAATAAATATATATACATATATATATATATATGTATTTCGAAAATACATATATATATATATATATATATATTATTAATTTTCTTTTCACAAATTTTATATAATATAAATATATATATAATTCGTCCACCTTAGATTAAATATTGTATTTATTGAATCTTAGACACATCTTAGATACAATGAACCTGGACATCATAGCTAGTGTTGGGCTATTATTGTGTGCGACCTTATAGGCCCATACTAAGTTGGCAGTAGGCCAATAACTATACTAACCCACAAGTCGCAAGTGGCATCTAGTAAGATATTACGACTACCCAATTCATATGAGGATCGTTAATACGATGCAACCTGTCATACAACCATGTCATGTCCATTTTGTCACACGATATATCAGTCAAGGATGAGGCATGGATTATGTCATCCTTTTGTTCCTGACCATTACTTTCTCGATTCTTGAGTAGTCTGACAATAGAAATGGAAACTCCTTTCCATCATAGTATGGTCATACACTTCTCAAACTCACTCATTGAGGGGCCCAGTAATATTTCTCTACTAGTGTGAGGGACAAATTCCATCTTAACCATTTATATTCCTCTGCATGAAACCCACCAAGATCGATTATAGCTTTTATCATCACCTAGTCAAAGGTAACTTTTGACTAGTTCAAAGCTTAGCAACTCTCATATAGGAATTCATGATGACCTCAGGTCGAAGGGCATTGTGACGTGGTTATACATGAGATAAGCTTATGACTTGATCCATTTAGTTTTCTCATAGTAGGTCGGTCCAGCACCTTATGCTCCTACAAGTGCCTAAGACTTTGATTCGTATCACTATATCTTATCAAAGTTATACTGATCTTATTCCATCTTTTCTCCCACATAGATAACTGACCAGGGACATTTAGGACAATCTTTATGATTTATCCATGGATACAGTTATCACAATTAACATGCAAACAATATGATAACAGAATAGAGAAATTCATTAAATAATAATGTTCAAAGTACAATTATTTGCCCCTACGGCACAATTCCCAATAACACTGTCACTACCTCATAGGAAATTTTCACTAGCAGCCAATCCTTATTCTTGGGACTCTTGCTAAACTGGGGCTTAGCAGTCCACTTGATTCAAACATATTCTCAAGTCTCAAATCCCAAAATTTGGGATATTACATAATGCAACATAACACAAACAACACGGCATGTGCATATGAGTCGAGGCTACTTCCCCACTATCCATAAGCCTTGGTTGGGTTCATTTTTACAACTAGGTAAATGTGACTCCTCGCTCAATGTCCTACTCAGCAATACAATGTTCATATTATAGAAGATGGTGTACACAAAGCATATAAACATTCACATAATTTATGAAAGATAGAGTCACCACTTAAAATGTGTCCTTTCCTTGCCTGTCTATCAGTCCAATATACTATATTCCGGCTCAAGCAAATATCAAGTCCTATTATTCCAAATTCATAATAAATGAGTTATTAATCATTCATGACTTATATCTAAACTCATATTTTTGGTTATCTTGACCCTTAAAGTTCAAGGTAATTATGTTATGCCATTACCTTTTTCATTTCGCACTTTGACTAAAACCGCCAGAATTTTCAATTAACTTTGAAAATTCATAAATAATTCTATAAAAATACAAATGGGTTGGTTCCAGTGGCTAATTAAAGCTATTTAAGTCCTCTTTAAGGGAAACAACATTAATTAAAGCCACATATTTCCCAATAATTCATCAAACTCTGACTGTCACATACTTTATTCCAGAATCAAGGTCAAACTTTGAAAAATCATATCTTTCAATCCACTAGTCCAAATGGCTTATATTACCTATCAAATTAAGATCCAAGATGTCTACTTTAATTTTATGAAATTTCATAGCATTTGGATCAAGTTTGACTATTCAAAAACATGTTAGAAGTTCTCTGCCTCCAAAAAACTAATTCAGACAGATTTGAACACAACTTCCAAAACAATCATAAAACCTCTTTCAACATCATAATCATCATCATATAGACATCAAACCCTAAAAGACTTCCTTTTGTAGAAATTTAAGGTCTGGGTATCTCAAGATATACTTAACAAAATCACATGATATTCAGTTCAAATCGAAGCATACACTTATTAGAACTCAAATCTCTAATTTATTCTTCATTACGGTAGCACCTCCTTTAGGTAGACAGAACCAAACACCTCTGATTGAAAATCCAAAACCATAGAAATCTTGCTCTTCATGAGAAGAACAATGTTAGAGAAGACTCCAGAAGCTAGAAATGCCGAATCGGAGATGAAATGGGCTCCGAATCTCAAGAACTTTCACTATTCATCCTTTCTCTTTTCTCTAACTTTTTTCCCATTTTTTCATGATTTTCCCTTATTTTAGGGAAGCTAAATGAAATTAATAGAGAGAGAGAGAGAGAGAGGAGAGGTAATTGGCCAATTTCCCAATTTGCCCTTAATTTGTGTAAAAATTACCAAGTGGCCATTTATTTGGATTTCAATCATTCAGTTTCTTTTCTGTTTGCTTTTAAGTTTCAAGACTCTTTCTCTCTCCTTAGCTCTTGTATTTTATGAAAGAGAGGATGAGCTTTAAGAATATCATTCCTCCACCTCTTTAAGATGATACCATTTTATGGCCAATTAACATGTGTAATTTGCAAGGTTATCTAACCCGGACCGACCCGGCCGAATCGGACCGGAAACCGGCGACCCGGCCTCTAAACCGGTCCGGTCCAGTCCGGTGACCCAGTCTGGGTCAGATTTTTTATTTTTTTTAAAAAAAAATTTTAAAACATTTTTCCTTTAGAATTTCATACTATAAGTCTAAAATATTTCATTTCTCATCGGTTTGGTCCCGGTTTAGCTCCTGTTTGACTCCGTTCTGACCCATTGACCCTTAACCCAATACCCCGACCGGTTCACTGACCGGTCCGAGTTTAATTACCTTGGTAATTTGACTTTAGTCTTCATCTTTTTCTACTTGGCTTATAATCCTTTCACATGGCATAATTTGTGGCCAAGTAAATATTTTCTCTTCCCTTTATTTATTTTGGCTGAAATTATTCACAAATAAAAGGGAAAAATGCAGCTTCTTGCTTTATTGGTCAAATGACCATTTTACCCTTACATTTTTATAATTAAATTGGGCCTTTTTCTTTTCCCCTTTTGTTGGCCAAAATTCACAATATATTGGGCCCAAAAATTGTGTTCTTCCATTATCCACTTTTGGGATCCAATAATAAGCTTTTATTGATACACAAATTAAATTTTTATGTCTTATTGTGGCCTAAAATTCATGTGGCCACCAATTACACTATTTGTGTAACACCCCAAATTTTATATTCACCAAATGTATTGTAATTATTTGAAAACTCCAATAAAATAGTGAATATTCATAAACTTGGAATTTATGAATTTTATAAATGTTCATTTTCATGAGAAATTAGGCAAAAATAATTATGGGATTAATTTGGGTAATTTAAAAAGTCCAATATTATGGTTCAAAAATGGAGAAATAATAGAGAAAACAATTGGTCCAAAAACTGATGGAAATTGACCAGATAAAAAGAAGAAAAGAAATTAGATTAAAAAGGTAATGACAAAATCCTAATTTTACCAATTTAGCACAAAATTAATTATTTTCTGATTAATTTAAGTTAATTTCAATTAATTAAGGAAAATTAAAGGGGAAAATATATTTGGACTATTTTGGTCAATTAAATATGAATTTGTGGAAAATTTGAGCAAAAAGTGCAATTTTGATCAAAATTGAAACTTTACATATATACTTAAATTGAACAAGTTGTGAAGCCAATTGAGACCAATGGGTGGGACCCTTAGGTGTCTCCTACATGTAACAGGAGAGTGAAATATTAGTTGCATGATGCTTGGGTTTAATGGACAAGGTTACATATACATGGAAATTTATGTGCATAAAGTTAATCTTTGGAATTTTTGGAAATTTAACAAATTAATAAAACAATATAAGATATCTTATAAAACACATCATCTTCCTTCTTCCTTCAGCATTTTGACACCATTTTCAGCTGAACATAGAGAGAGTAGAGTTGAACGAGTTTAGAGAGAGAAGGAGAAGAGAACTCGCAAGGTAAGCCGATTTCGCTGAAGATTTAGTTCCTAACGCGTATAACTCTGCTCCTAAGCTATTCTTCTATGTTCCTTAAGGTTTTTGAAGCTCAAAATTTGAAGTTGGCACCTTAGGGTTTTCGGCCACAATTTGGAAAAGCAAGAAGGAGTTTGAGGTAACTTCTGAAACTTCAAAATTTGACTATTTTGGCTACTATGGACAATTTAATCAGAGAAATTTCAATGGATTATCTTTGTTTGTAAAATTTGGAAAAGTGCCATTACAAGTGTTATGCTACCAAAAGTTGGATTAAATGATAGTTGTAACCTAATTAAAAGGTGTATAAAGTGGTTAGGAGTAGAAAGGTATTTGTCTGTGAAGTCGAAATCGAAAAACCCAAATTTTCCCTAAAGTACCTGTGAGTTTTGGCCAAATCTATTTAGGGGCCTTAGAGTTGGATTTTCAATTATCTAGTGATTTTATTATGTTCAAGAAGGAAAATTAAGTGGGGTTATAGTTGGTCATTTTTTCGGAAAAGCCCGAAAAAGAATAATTAGGAAAACACCCCTGAAACCTTTAAAGAGGGGGCTGCCAAGGGCAATTTCAGCTTTTGGCCGTGAATTTAGTAATTTTGAGTTTGGAAATAGATTTCTTGGGTGAAAATATGTCAGAATAGCCTTAGTCAAAATGTCAGAAAAAACATAGTCAGACTAAGTACGGCAGGCTGGCCCGGGGTCCTAGGGCATTTTGGTAAATTTTTATGATAGGCTAATATAACCACTATCAACACTATGAAAGTGTCTAATATGATACATGAATGGGTTTTAACATAATTCTAGTACATTTAACATTTTAGGATCGAGTTGGGAGCCTAAGGTTGACACGTTTTAGAGGCACGCAATATGAGGTGAAAGAGATTTGAGGTAAGAATCTGACCGGTGTACGATTAGTGGGGTAGGGGGCCTACTCATGTATACATGACCATGATGTTTGATATTGTTGGTGTACGATTAGTAGGGTGGGAGCCCTACTCATGTGTCATGACGATGATATGTTATATTGTTCATTAATTGGTGCATACATGGTGCATATCATATTTACTTTTCACATTTTATATGAATGATAGTACGTTTCTACTAGGATTCCTTAAAATCTCACCCCTTTTTCTAAACAAAATATCTCAGCGGGTGCCAGCGGCTCAAAAGGAAAGGACGTAGAAAAGGGGAACTGACGGCCATGTTTCCTAAGATGCAGTTCGTGGTTATACATATAGTCTATGTTTGGAATACTTTTGGTTATGCTGTAATATTTGTAAATATTATCAAATTCTACACAGTTGATTCCGATCTGTAAACAATTACTTTTATCAATATATATGTACGTTTTTGTATACCTTTGAAACTTGGTCTCTATTACTCTGTGTATATCGAAATGAAAATGGGTGTTGATAGTTTGGCCATTTCAAGTGTGACTATATTCATCATTTTATTCCCTTTAATACCCTAAAGATGTAAAGGAATTTTGGTGATTAAAATTTGGGATGTTACAAATGCGATGACTGTTAGCAATTTTTTTACAAAGATTATGTTAAGGTTAAAATAGACTTTGTGTGATATATTAATTTTAACTAATTATTTAAAAAACTAACTCATTGATCTTGCTAAAAAATTAAATCAAACACTAGCCCTATAATTAATATCGCATTGCATTGCACTGCGGGGGGCTATGGGATTGAACCAAATGGCCCTTAGATATTTATGGATGCTGTTAAATAACCATTTTATCCTTAGATGTTCACTAAGCTTCTTTGCTTTCTTCTCAACCGCAAATCCCTCTTTATCAACAAATCTAAAAATTAACCTTAAAATATTAACATCTGATTTAACATTTTTAATCCCTTTAACAAAAAAAAAAAAAGCTAACAAATTTAAATGGTGACATATAATTAAATAATAACTAAACATATTTAAAATTTAATCTTTTAATATATTATTTTTATATTCTAAAAGATGAGTTAACGTTGAAAGTACATTTTCATTAGATTTTATTTTAAATATAAGATTAATATGCCAACATTTAATAGTAGAATTTTTTTTTTTGCTAAAAAAATTGTAGAGTCACCTTTTAAATTGGTTGAGTCAATATTTTTTGTCATTAAAACTAAGGGCATTAACATTATTTTCGATGACAAAAAATTTGATTTATAATACTCATTGCTATAAAAATAAGAAATGTAAAAGCGATTGAAGGTGAGAGAGATAATGAATATACGAGAAAATATGAGGAGAAATAAAGGGCAATTCTCTTTCATCTTAAGCTTTTTCATACACATACAATTCTTTATATCAAGCCTCCATTTATAAGTTTTCAACCCTTCCAAGAGTTACAATATCAGAAGGAGGATAATTAATCTACATTATGGTACATCATGGAATCATTGGAGGTTATAGTAATGAATAGTAGAGCATTTAATTTGGGGGTTATATGGCATTGTGTTATTCAATATGAGATGGAAGATCAAAAGCCTCATTCTTGGATGTTATAAACATCCACACATAATTATAATATTTATAATATTCTCCCTTGAATGTCCATAAACAAATATTATGCCTCGTTAAAACCTTACTAGGAAAAACCCATTGGGACAAAATCTTGGTTAAGGAAAATAGTACACCATGATCTCTACTCCCCTTAATACAGTAATAATATCATTTTTACTTCTCCAAAGTACATATTATTTTTACTCCCCCTGATGACAACGACATATTTACTCATAAATGCAGGAACCTAATTATAGCATGAAACATCAACAAGATATGGAAATATTTTCATGTGTCAGACCTATAGTTAGATTGAATATATTTTTGTAGGCAAAATCATCACATAAAAAATTTATGATTTTCAAATCATTTCCAATATATTTATGTTAGTAGAATACATATTCAAATTATTTAATTCTCTATAATGTTTTATATATTGAATACTTTTATTAAACATGCTTTTGGCATTTTGAATCTTTCAAGGATTCTCATGTAAATCTCATTATTTAGTGAGCTATATGCATAGGCTATAACAACATCCAATAGATGCACATTTTGTTTTTATACAGACAAATAATATATGAAAAAATTCTTGCTTCCACAACAAAATAATATGTCTCATCAAAATCATCATTATACATTAGTGAAGATCCTTATTTTCGCATAAATATTTACACACACACACACACATATATCTTTATGCAAAAAGTAAGTAAGATATTAAAATCAAAGAAAAATAAATATTAGAAAAGAAACACCCTATAGAATCAACATTGATAGAAGGAGTATTAAGAATACCTTAGACCAATAAGTAGAAGAGAATTATCTAGAAGCTGAAGTTCAAGAGACAATATAGATGATATTTACCAAAGAAATTTACTAGCACAAATACCAATAAGCTTGAATCTAACAGAAATAAGACATAATGTAGAACAAATAGATTTAACTAGAGCCAAAAATTATATAAAATGAGAAATAAAAAAAGAAGCAATATGGATAGTGTAATATCCTGAATTTTGGGATTAGAGGCTTGTGAATAAGCCTAAATTAAGCGGACTACTAAGCCCCAGTTTAGCAGGTGTCCCTAATTCATTCTCTAACATTTCTTATATCTTTGAGGTATTCAAGGGAATAAAATAGTGAATTAAAGAGCATGGGAAATTTATATACAAAAATGGAATTTGTTGGAGTTGTAAGTGCATGCCATTTCATTGCTTCCAGTGATGTAGTATTGTTGTGCAATGCATTTCGTTAATCAAATGAAGTTCATAAATTATTAAATTTTACAGAGTGAAAGTTGATATTCTAAGCTTTAATTTGATAGGCATATGACTCAATTAGAGCTATATACAGAATGGATGATGAATTCTGAACACTATCTAAGATTTTTTATGAGAATATGGTGATTGTATTGCATGCTCGATGAGCTTGCAAATCAAAGGGATAGATTGAATATGATTATGTTGCTGCATGGCTTGTGAGCCTATACTTCATAACAGAATGAGTTACACTATAAGGCTAATTACATTGGGGCGGTGTTCCAATAAGGCAACAAGGCATAGAATAATATACTGAGTATCCTGATGGACAATCAGTACAATAATGGGTTGTGTGACCCATAAGTACAAAACGTACTGAATATGTAAGAGTTGATAGGTAGTTCAACCACACATATCAGGTAAATTGTGGTGCATGCATTATAAGTATGCACAACCTAAGGATGAGTTACACAGTGAGATAGGATTAATGCCCAAATTGTAGACGTTCAAATTTTGAGGATGAAATTTATAGAACAAGGAAGAAATGTAATATCTTGAATTTTGGGATTGGAGGCTTGGGAATAAGCCTAAATTAAGCGGACTACTAAACTCCAGTTTAGTTGGTGTCCCAAATCTATTCCCTAACATTTCTTATATCTTTGAGGTATTAAAGGGAATAAAATAGTGAATTAAAGAGTATGGAAAATTTGTATACAAAAATGGAATTTGTTGGAGTTGCAAGTGAATGCTGCTTCATTGCTTCCAGTGAGGCTTTGTTGTTGTGCAATGTATTTCGTTAACCAATAATGTTCAAAAATTATGAAATTTTACAAGGTGAAAGTAGACATTGTAAGTTTTAATTTAATAGGTCATATGACTCAATTAGAGCTATATACAAAAAGTTATGAATTTTTAAAATTAGTCCAAAAAAACTGTGAATTTTCTAGAACAACATGTAAAGATTGGAAAATCTTGGAATTTAGTCCTTTTATTTTTCTAAAGGATATATTTTTTCATAAAACTAAACTCAATAAGGGTTCAATAGACTTTAGAATCACTTCAATATGATGTCTTCAAAATTTGGTTAGAAAATTTGCCAAAATTGCCAATTGTTACGATTTCTCCATGCTAAGTGATGATATATAGTAAATGTTTTGCAGTTTCTCCATGCTAAGTAATGATCCTTAGTAACACTGTAGGGTCAAAGGAATATAGATACAATATACAATGCTATATGATGAGTGGTGATCATACCGTATGTTGATCTTGAAAGATCCGATATGATGATGCTGAAGGTTGGGAATAGGCCTAAATTAGATCTAAGCAGAAATAGTGCTTAGGTCGAAATGCGAATTAGTTGTACTATGGTTTTTATACATAACAGAAGCTTAAACCATTTGAACCTGATGGATAGTGTTGAACCTTCAGTAATATTTTGAGGTTATTACCAAAATACCGTGAAAATTAGAATAGGCGTTATTGATCTTGATTCTTAGTAGAACCTATTAGGTATAATTAAGGATTTTCAATGTATGTGGTATTAAGGTTCTAGATTTCATGATGAACCTAAAGGTTGAGTTAGAGACCCTACGCTGTATTATATTACATGTCAGTGATGTTATAGTGGACTTGTATGTCCAAAGGCCTTAAGACCTAAGGGACTAGTGTGCCTTTAGGCTGGTAGATATACTCAGATTTGTGTTGGGTTAGTGATGCTCCGTAGAAATTAAGGAAAGTGATTTCTCGGCTTAGCTAATGTTGAGGTTCTAAGAGTTGAATTATGATCCAAAGATCAAACTCAATAGTTGAACTGATTCTTAGGAATTTAATTTGACTTGAAGGGTCTGAGGTACTAGGACATTATATTAAAATGAATTGAAATGTGTATGTAGTTTCTCGAGGATGCTAGTTGCTAATCTAGCATAGGGAAAGATCTTGATAATAGAATATTCCCTTATTGAATAAGAATAGTTCTCAATAGAACAAAGACTAGCCATGAAATATGGTCTCACGGTTAAGATAGAAAATTGAATGTATAGGGGGCTTTCGAATTCCCTCTATAATGTGGGTAGAGTACCCCAATAAGGGAAGTAGAGCTTGTGAATATGCCTAGCGCTAGACTGATAGTGGAAGTCCATATAAAATGGCCTAGAATGATTTGAGATGAAATGGGCCAAGTGTAATGCCCCAAATTTTGATTAAGGCCTAATGATAATTATTGAGAATGATTTGTGAAATTAAATGTGGATAATTATGTGTTTTGTGGCAATTTTAATTAATATGCCATAAGTGGTGGAAAATTGAAAGAATGAAATTATTAGCCATAAGTTAGTGATTAAGGGAAAATTAATTACTAACTAAGAAGAAGAAATGAGAAGTGTAATTAAAATGGCTAATGGAAAGATAAAGTGACTAATTGGGTGTTTACCTTATATGAGCCAATGAGATGTTGACACTTGGCAAGATTGTGTGAGAAGGGAGAGATGAGAAAAGTCAAATTGGGGGGAGTATTTTATCATTTCTCTCTCCTTTCTTCCCTTGGTTTTCGGCTGAGCATGGACGGAGCATGATTATCATCATTTCTCATCTTCTCTCACACTCCATCTCTCTCTCTTCTCTCTCTCATTTCTGGCGCCATTGTTGCTTAAGAGGGAAGAAGAAAAAGCTTGCATTTGAGGTAAGAAAATGGCCTCCATTGCTTAAACTCACTTCATTAATGTTGATCCTTGGAGTGAAAGCTTCATTTTGATGTTTATAGTGTGCATATTGGTGTTGATTTTGTTAGATCCCATGTTTTGATGATAACAAAAGAATGGTTTGAAAAGGAAATGTTTAATAATCAAGCTTGAACTAGAAATGACAGGAATAAGCTTTACTTGAGGTAAGCATGGAAGTAATGAAGAGAGGCCAAGAGATAAAGCTGAGAATCTTGATCAGAAGCAAGTTTCTTAAGGCATTACTCGAGGCGGTACTCGAGTAATGAGACAAAACTTGAAGTAATCGAAGACAACTTCCAGTAACCAGGCAACGTTACTCGAGGAGCTACTCGAGTAACAGTGTAAAAGTTTTCAGGATGCCATTGATACTCGAGGAGCTACTCGAGTAACTCTGTTTCTAAAAATGTGCAGCTCTCGGCATTTAGTACTACTGCAACATTACTCGAGGCGGTACTCGAGTAATCATGTGGAAAACTTCCAGTTGCCTTCAGGTTACCAACGATACTCGAGGCGCTACTCGAGTAACTCTGTTTCTGAAAAGATGAAGCTCTCGGCACTTTGTACCACTGCAACATTACTCGAGTAGCTACTCGAGTAACGCATAAAGGTAAGTGAAAAACTTCAAGGTGGTACCCGATTAACTTGATATCTCTTTATTTCATGTTCCTCGAGTTCTTACTCCAGTATGCATATATATATTTAAGTGGATTCCTCGAGTAAGTACCCGAGTATGCAAAATGTTTTCAAGATAAACTTCAAGTCAGTACCCGGGTAAGTCATTGACAAAAAGCACAGTTACTCGAGGTGGTACCCGAGTAACCTATGGAACAATGAGTGCATTACTCGAGTACGTACTCGAGTAATGAGGTAAGTGCTCTCGGCATTGCAATCCTGCAACATTACCCGAGTAGAGCATTGAGTAACCAAAAGTTTATTTCAAGTTTTACTCGAGTTGGTACCCGAGTAACTCATAAAGTTGTGAGTGCATTACTCGAGTAGGTACCCGAGTAAACATGTATTTCCAAAGGTTTGAAAATTGGTTATTCCAGGCACTACCCGAGTAATCTTATGTTTATTCATTAACCTGCACTTGATCAAAGATTTTTCGAGGTTACTCGAGTAGGTACTCGAGTAACATTCAAGCAATACTCGAGGAGGTACTCGAGTAAGCTTACCCAGAAATTCTGAAATCATTCAAACGTTCATAGATTTGTTTCCTATATGATTAACCTTTCATTGTATTAGTATTGTTAGTCTATTTACAGATAAACAATGAAGAAAACACTTCAAGAGATTGAAGTCAAAAGAAACGTTCAAATGCCAACCACCGCCAACGGATATTTTTCAAAAACTTGAAAAGTCCATAGTGGCTGCGCACTCTCCAACGGACGAAAGAAAATGTTCCAACGGTCATCACCAACATATCTATATATATGGGAACATCCAAACAGAGGAAAAACAACAAGCACACACACAAACGTATTATCAAGTTTATTGCTCTGTTTTCACATTGGAATTGTATTTCTATGCTTCAGTGATCCTCATTCACTCTGTAAGAGAGATATTTCATTCAAACTCAATATTTGTTATTGAGATAACTTAAGGTTGTGGAACCTTGAGTTGGGATTGAATTGCAACTTGTAAGGGGGAGCGAGTGTCCAGGTATAGGAACTTGCTTGTACTGAGGTGCCAAGAACCCACTGAATCTTGGAAGTTATAGTGAAACTCTTAGAGAAGATCTGAGGACTGGACGTAGGTCAAAGTGGTTGTGACCGAACCAGTATAACTCCCGGTGCACACTTCGGTGATATTTCTCCTTACTCATTACTGTTTTTAATTCCTCTGCTAAAGTTTTATATTTCCGACGAAATTTTAGTATCACCCAATTCACCCCCCCTCTTGGGTGAAACGCTTGTTCTAACATTTGGTATCAGAGCGTAGGTCTTCTTGTTAAGGTATAACAACCTAAGAAGGATCCAATGGCAAGCATGGGTGAAGGAATTCTTCCCGACGGAGCATCCATCACAAGACCTCCTGGTTTCAGTGGAGAACACTTTTCATTTTGGAAAGCAAAATTCAGAGTGTTCGTGATGGCTACCGAATATGGGCTATGGGATGTAATTGAGAGTGGAAATTATCAACCTACAAAGATTGTAGATTCTCAGAAAATTCCCAAGACACCAGCGGAATATGATGAGAATGACAAGAAACTTATCACTCTCAACAGCAAGGCAATCTTGATGTTACAAAGTGCCTTAAGCCAAAGTGAATACTTCAGAATCTGCACACTTCCAACAGCAAAGGAAATGTGGGAAGCTCTGGAAATAGCTCATGAAGGGACTTCGGGAATAAAGGAGAATCGCATCAACACCTTGGTCACTGAATTCGATCTACTTCGAATGAAATCAGGTGAATCAATTTCTGAATTTGAACTTAGATATACTCATCTTGTTAATCAACTTGCAGCACTTGAGAAATCTTATGATCAACATACCCAAGTACGAAAGATTTTGAATATTCTTTCTAAAGAGTGGGAGGCCAAAGTCACTGCGATAGAAGAAGCAAAAGGAGAATCAATGAGATCAGTTGCTTCTCTATTTGGAAGTCTTTCTGAATATGAAAGCAAACTAAAGTTCAAACGGGAACTAGATGACATCGGTGACAAGAAAAAGAAAGGTCTAGCACTAAAAGCAAAAGAAGAAAATCAAGATGAGAATGAAGAGTTCGACGATGACGAAATGGGTCTAATCATAAAACGATTCAGAAAGTTCTACAAGAAAGGACAAGGATTCAAACACTTTCAAAAAGGTGGAACTAGCAACAAAGATCACATCATTTGCTACGAATGTGGAAAACCAGGACATATCAAATCAGAATGTCCAGAACTGAATCAAAAGAGCAAAGAAAAGAGAAAAGGCAAATTCTTCAACAAAAAGAAGGCCTTCGTATCCGCTATATGGGGTGATAGCTCTTCTGACGAAGAAAGTGATGAGGAAGAAGTAGCTAACATATGCCTCGTTGCTCAAGAAGAAACAGAAAGAGAGGTAAATGACTCTGAACCTACCTATGATGAATTACTTTCCGAATATAATGCTTTGCATTCTGAATTCATCAAAGTAGTTAAAGAATTGATTGTTTACAAAAAGAAAAACAAAGCTCTTGAAACTGAACTTAAAGAAAAGATTTGTGAAAATTGTTCATCTCTGAAAAAGAAAAACATTGATCTTACAAAAACTCTTGAAAAATTTACACAAGGTAGTGAGATGCTAAATGTTATTTTAAAAGCTCAACGATTTGTAAATGATCGATCTGGAATTGGATACGATCCAAAATCAGATAAAAGGAAAGGTAGAAAGAAAGCAGGGGGTAAGTCATATTTGAATTATTTCCAGCATTCTGTGCATACATCAAATCCTTTTGCATTTTGTAATTACTGTAATAGAAAAGGCCATTATACTTCTTCATGCATTCATAAGAAGAAAGGAACGATAGGAACCTACAAATGGGTACCTAAAGGTTCATATATCCAGAAAATTATTTGTACTAATCCAAAAGGACCCAAAAAGATGTGGGTACCTAAGACTTAGTCATTCGATTGCAGGAATGTCTCAAAGCATCCAAAAATAACAAGTGGTATATTGATAGTGGATGCTCTAGACATATGACCGGTGATTTCGAAAGTTTTACCAAATTGCAACCTAAAGAAGGTGGAGAGGTAAAATTTGGAGGAAATCAAACCGGAAGAATAGCAGGAATTGGTGAAATCAAAAATGACAAAGGAATACAAGTCAAAGATGTATATTATGTTGAAGGCTTGTGTCATAATTTGCTGAGTGTAAGTCAAAGTGCAGATAAAGACAACTGGGTAATATTTGACTCAGAAGAATGCTTAATTATCAACAAAAATGACTTACAACTTGATAAGAAGAATATCAAGGCTAAGCTCAGAGCAAAAAGGGAAGGTAACTGCTATACTCTAGATATTAGTAGAAATGAATCTGAAAATTGTTTCCTGAGTAATACTGATGAAAGTTGGTTATGGCATAAGAGATTGGCTCATGTTAATATGCATCAATTAGGCAAACTACTCAAAAAGGATTTAGTTCTTGGATTGCCCAAAGTGATTTTCAAAAATGATTTGATTTGTGATGCATGTCAAAAGGGTAAACAAACTAAATCATCTTTTAAATTGAAAAATGAGATTTCAACAAATAGACCACTACAACTATTGCATATGGATTTAGTTGGTCCAGCAAGAGTAAAGAGTCTTGGTGGCAACTTATATTCATTGGTCATTGTTGATGATTTCTCTAGATTTACATGGGTTATCTTTCTATCATCAAAAGATGAAACGTTTGAAGAATTTATTGTCTTTGCTAAGAAAGTGCAAAATGAGAAAGGTATGTCCATTGCAGGTATTAGGACCGACCATGGCGGAGAATTTGAAAATCAAGCATTTGAAGAGTATTGTGACACTAATGGGATTGATCACAATTTCTCTGCTCCAAGGACGCCTCAACAAAATGGAGTTGTAGAACGCAAGAATAGAATGCTTACAGAAATGGCTAGAGCAATGTTGAATGAAAAGAACGTGTCTCAAGTATTTTGGGCTGATGCCATGTGTACAGCATGCTACATTTCAAATAGAGCCTATATCAGAACAAAACTTGGTAAGACACCATACGAGCTGTACAAAGGAAGAAAGCCAAACATTGCTCATCTACACATCTTCGGCTGTAAGTGTTTCATTCATAATAATGGTAAAGATAACTTAGGAAAATTTGATTCTAAAACTGATGAAGGAATTTTCCTAGGATACTCTAACCGAAGTAAAGCATATAGAGTTTTCAATAAACGAACATGTGTTGTTGAAGAATCAATTCATATTGTATTTGATGAATTTGAATCCTCTGACAAAACCATTGATGAAGAACAGGAAATTGTTTTAAATCAAGAAAAATCTATTTCTAAGTCTCTTATTCCAGAGGTTGATGAAACTAAGGAAGAAGAGCAATCCCTAGATCAACCTAGAGCTTGGAGATACAATAAAAGTCATCCCCTAGATCAAGTCATAGGAGATGTGAATGAAGGGATCAAAACTAGAAATAGAATTTTCAATGAAGTAAGTTTTTCTGCATTCATTTCTGAGATTGAACCTTCTAACATTGATGAAGCCTTATCAGACAATGATTGGGTTATAGCAATGCAAGAAGAACTAAATCAATTTGAGAGAAATCAAGTTTGGGATTTGGTGCCCCGACCCAAAGATCATCCGATCATTGGTACTAAATGGGTATTCAAGAACAAACTTGATGAATCTGCAATTATTGTCAGAAACAAGGCAAGATTGGTGGCCAAAGGCTATAATCAGGAAGAAGGAATTGATTATGAGGAAACGTATGCTCCAGTGGCTAGATTGGAAGCTATACGTGTACTCTTAGCCTTTGCATGCATCAAGGGATTCAAACTCTATCAAATGGATGTAAAGAGTGCTTTTCTAAATGGTTACATCATGGAAGAAGTGTATGTAGAACAACCTCCAGGCTTTGAGGATGTTACTAAACCTGACCATGTTTTCAAACTCAAAAAGGCTTTATATGGTTTAAAACAAGCTCCTAGAGCATGGTATGAAAGGCTCAGTAAGTTTCTCATCGATCAAGGTTTTGTGCGAGGAAAAGTTGATACAACACTCTTTATAAAACGAAAACACAATGATATTTTAATTGTTCAAATATATGTTGATGACATTGTTTTCGGTGCTACTAATGAATCTCTATGTAAGGAATTTTCTGAGATAATGCAGGGAGAATTTGAGATGTCAATGATGGGAGAATTGAATTTCTTTCTTGGTTTACAAATCAAACAAAGAAAGAATGGAATCTTCATATCTCAAACAAAGTATTTAAAAGAGCTATTGAAGAAGTATGGAATGGATGAAGCAAATGGGACAGATACGCCTATGAGTTCAACTACATTGCTTGATGCTGATGTCAAAGGTAAAGACTACAACATAACAAAGTATAGAGGAATGATTGGATCATTACTCTACCTCACGGCAAGTAGACCGGACATCCAATTTAGTGTTGGCATATGTGCAAGATATCAATCAGCACCAAAAGAATCACATGCTGAAACAGTCAAACGAATCTTTAGATACCTTGCTGACACACCCGAACTGGGTCTGTGGTATCCCAAAGGAAGAAGTGAATATCTTGTTGCATATTCAGATTCGGATCATGGAGGATACAAAACAGACAGAAAGAGCACTAGTGGACAAGGACAATTTCTTGGGGGATCTCTTGTATCGTGGTTCAGCAAGAAACAAAATACAGTGTCTCTTTCGTCAACGGAAGCCGAATATGTTGCAGTCTCAAGTTGTTGTGCACAAGTGATATGGTTAAAACAACAACTACAAGATCTTGGTATTTATCTCAAGGAAATACCAATCTATTGTGACAATACAAGTACGATAAGCTTGGCAAAGAATCCAGTTCAACACTCTAGAACCAAGCATATCGATGTCAGGCATCACTTCATCAGAGACCATGTACAGAAGAAAGATGTGAAAGTAATATTCATTCCTACTCATCTTCAACTAGCAGATATCTTCACAAAACCCCTTGCAAAAGATCAATTTCTATACATTAGAAGAGAATTGGGAATGGTAAATCCCAATGAGTTATAAGTAATTTCAGCATTTCATAATATTAGATGAAGTCACTTGTTAAAGTTTTGATGATTACTAACTTAAGCATCGGAGTATATAGAAATTTGTTTTGCAGGAAGGTTGAAACTCTATTTTGTGAAATAAAAACAGAGGTGATCAGAGGACATATTTACTGGAGTACCAACTTGAAGTTTTGGCTATCTGAGAAACATTACCCGAGGAGTAACTTGAAGTAAAGGAGCATGTTACTCGAGTATGTACTCGAGTAATGGACACCAAAACTGGAAGTAACGGATCAAGTTACTTGATTTTCAAACATAACGGCTCAGATTTCGAAGAAATGAAGAGTCAGAGGTTAAAAAGATGGTTACCCGAGGCGTGCCTCTAGTAAACTTGAATGTTACTCGAGTAAGGCCTCGAGTAAAGTCGGAGTCCAGATTTTCAAATTGATGAAAAATGACTCAAATCTGTTCGGAATGGGTTATAAATGATCGAGGGAACATCCATGGATAATTACTATATTATTCATGCCAGGTACGCAATTTAAATGAATTATTTTTGAATTTTTCTGTATGATCACTCGAGGAAGGCCTCGAGTAACTTTGAATGTTACTCGAGTACGGCCTCGAGTAAAGTCGGGAGTTAGGTCTTTATCTTGCGCGAACTCGGTCATTTTCACAAAATCACCTCGAGTAAATCACTATACACTCTTTCAAAAAATTTTCCCAATTGTTTCCTTGCCTCATTTCCGTCAAAACCCAACTGATTTCAAGTCCAAAAACTTCCTATTTTGTTCAAAATCCTTCTGCCCTAAACTCGCGTCAGTTACTCTGTTTTTCTGTGATTCTTGATTTTCTGTGTTTCAAGATGGTTAGAACCAAAAATCTCAACTTCACTGATTCCTCTGATTCACAACAAAACCCCGATCCTCTTCCTCCTCCTCCAACAAAGAGAAGGAAGTTAGTTCCAAGATCAAAAGCCAAAATCTCTCTTAAACCTCAATCACCACCGAAAGCAAAAGGGATTGTAATCAATGAGCCTATTGTCACTAGGGCTCAATCCAAGAAGAGTACCTCAACCGGAAGAGGGAAGAGTACCAAAGCTCCCTCACCTCCTCACTCTGATTCCTCTACACCCTCTTTCACTCCTAAGCCACTCAAGAAGCCAAAATATGACAAAAATGTGGCTAAGGCAATGGCTGGGATCATTGACCAAATGGAGAAGGGTCAATCTTCCAAGAAGTCCAAGATTCCAGAAGCAGAAATCACTTCCCCTCCAAAGGGATTTAATGTGGGCAAACTGGAGGAGTCTCCCAAGTACTTAACTCAATTCTCCAGAAGGAAAGTGTGCAAGACACACTATGTGGATCTCAAGCTACCTCAAGAGGTAGTGAAGCACGATCTTAGTCCTTATCTAGATCCTTTTATGCCTTGGTTGTCAATTAGATTACCTTTTTGTACAAAGATAGTCACTCATTTCTATTGCAACCTAGAGATAATAGATGAACCTAACCGAACTTCAGTAGAGGAAGAGATGACCACAACTGTGAGAGGTCAAGAAATTTTGATTTCACCTTCCAAAATCAATTTGTGGTTAGGAATAGAGAACCCCCCGATGATATATATTCTGAACTTGAGCCAAATCAGATTTTCTCTATCCTAAAGCCCGGTGAGTTAGTTGGCCCCCTAAACTTTAAACCGAGTGATATGTGTGATCACCATAGGGTCCTTTGGTACATATACTCTAGGTCCCTAGTAAACAAAGCCAACAACTACACCCACTTCTCGGATAGGGACTTTATTAGGTGGTTTGCTTCACTGCTTCTGAAGGAGCAAAAAGATCTGGGTGAATACATCTTCTCGGAGATGAAGAGGTACAAGGTAGAAGGAAAGGCTACTACTCCAATGCCATATCCCCAAATTGTGTCTCTTATCTTAAAAGAGAACAAAATATGGTACTTGGATAGTAAGGAGCCAATTGAGAGGATGGTCCCAGTGGGGAGGAACCAGATTGGTAAATTAAACATCGACATCCCTCTTAAAGGCCCACTGGAGTCTGGGTCCAAGAAGAAGCGAAAGACTACTGAGGCAGAGACCAGTAGAATGGATGACACTCAGTCATCGGCTCCAGCTGCTACCACTTCTTCACCATCCTTCCTAAATGCCACTCTCCAGCACTTTATGGAGAATATGCTCAGAGGGTTCCATGTGGATATCTCCAATATAAACGCCGAGTTGATCACCAACACTAATTTCAAGATGGGAGAGTTGGTTGAAAGAATCGACAAGAGGCATGAGGAATTGGTTGAGAGAATGGACAGAAGACATGAGGAGTTGCTAGCAGAGCAACGTGCCCAGGGAGAGACACTGAGATTGATATTGGCACGGTTGGACTCTTTGGGTCCCGGACATTCAGCCGGTCCCTCCTCTTCTGCACCACCACCTCCTTCTGTAGATCCTCCTTCTGACACTCCTATTCGTGAGGATGAACCATCTACCCCTCTGGGTTCTGATCCACTTGAGCCCCAAGGCAAAGAAATTCTATTCTCAGTGGATGATCCTGAAACCCATGAGACCACTCACATTACCATTGATGATTCACCTCCCAAACCTCAACCAGAAACTGATCCTAAACCAACTCCATCACCTGCTCCCACAGAGGAAATTTCTTCTTCCACATCCTCCTCTGAACATCTTACTCCCATGGCTGAGACCACCCCAGAGAACCAGACCACTCCAGAAGCTGAAACTACTATGGTTGTCTTCCAACCTTCTCCTCTCCAGCCTAGAGATGACCTTGTTATCCCACCTCTCAATCTTCCTGAACCTGTGTCATCTAGTTCTTTTGATAGTTCAGATGGTGGTGGGTTGGTCTTCCCAGTAAATCCCATTTCCGTGGTCAAACCTCCTAGCCCTCCACCTCATTGATGACGCCAAAAAGGGGGAGAAGAGCTTGAAGTGATTTTGTGAATGTGTCCTAGTTCATTTTGGGATATTTGGGTGTACATGGGACTTTAGGGAGCATTTTGTTTTCATTTTATTTTATCTTGTAATTTGAAAGTTTCTAAGATTAATGCAAGTGTGTTATGTTTTTAAGTTCATTTTTAGCTTTGAATTATAATACATGTTTTGGACTAATGAAGTTATTATGTATGCAAGGTATATGGTATGAATTCAAACTTAATATGACATATTTATAATTGAAAATTCAATTTGAAAAACCATGTTCAAAATCTCCAAGTTTTGTCATCATCAAAAAGGGGGAGAATGTTAGATCCCATGTTTTGATGATAACAAAAGAATGGTTTGAAAAGGAAATGTTTAATAATCAAGCTTGAACTAGAAATGACAGGAATAAGCTTTACTTGAGGTAAGCATGGAAGTAATGAAGAGAGGCCAAGAGATAAAGCTGAGAATCTTGATCAGAAGCAAGTTTCTTAAGGCATTACTCGAGGCGGTACTCGAGTAATGAGACAAAACTTGAAGTAATCGAAGACAACTTCCAGTAACCAGGCAACGTTACTCGAGGAGCTACTCGAGTAACAGTGTAAAAGTTTTCAGGATGCCATTGATACTCGAGGAGCTACTCGAGTAACTCTGTTTCTAAAAATGTGCAGCTCTCGGCATTTAGTACTACTGCAACATTACTCGAGGCGGTACTCGAGTAATCATGTGGAAAACTTCCAGTTGCCTTCAGGTTACCAACGATACTCGAGGCGCTACTCGAGTAACTCTGTTTCTGAAAAGATGAAGCTCTCGGCACTTTGTACCACTGCAACATTACTCGAGTAGCTACTCGAGTAACGCATAAAGGTAAGTGAAAAACTTCAAGGTGGTACCCGATTAACTTGATATCTCTTTATTTCATGTTCCTCGAGTTCTTACTCCAGTATGCATATATATATTTAAGTGGATTCCTCGAGTAAGTACCCGAGTATGCAAAATGTTTTCAAGATAAACTTCAAGTCAGTACCCGGGTAAGTCATTGACAAAAAGCACAGTTACTCGAGGTGGTACCCGAGTAACCTATGGAACAATGAGTGCATTACTCGAGTACGTACTCGAGTAATGAGGTAAGTGCTCTCGGCATTGCAATCCTGCAACATTACCCGAGTAGAGCATCGAGTAACCAAAAGTTTATTTCAAGTTTTACTCGAGTTGGTACCCGAGTAACTCATAAAGTTGTGAGTGCATTACTCGAGTAGGTACCCGAGTAAACATGTATTTCCAAAGGTTTGAAAATTGGTTATTCCAGGCACTACCCGAGTAATCTTATGTTTATTCATTAACCTGCACTTGATCAAAGATTTTTCGAGGTTACTCGAGTAGGTACTCGAGTAACATTCAAGCAATACTCGAGGAGGTACTCGAGTAAGCTTACCCAGAAATTCTGAAATCATTCAAACGTTCATAGATTTGTTTCCTATATGATTAACCTTTCATTGTATTAGTATTGTTAGTCTATTTACAGATAAACAATGAAGAAAACACTTCAAGAGATTGAAGTCAAAAGAAACGTTCAAATGCCAACCACCGCCAACGGATATTTTTCAAAAACTTGAAAAGTCAATAGTGGCTGCGCACTCTCCAACGGACGAAAGAAAATGTTCCAACGGTCATCACCAACATATCTATATATATGGGAACATCCAAACAGAGGAAAAACAACAAGCACACACACAAACGTATTATCAAGTTTATTGCTCTGTTTTCACATTGGAATTGTATTTCTATGCTTCAGTGATCCTCATTCACTCTGTAAGAGAGATATTTCATTCAAACTCAATATTTGTTATTGAGATAACTTAAGGTTGTGGAACCTTGAGTTGGGATTGAATTGCAACTTGTAAGGGGGAGCGAGTGTCCAGGTATAGGAACTTGCTTGTACTGAGGTGCCAAGAACCCACTGAATCTTGGAAGTTATAGTGAAACTCTCAGAGAAGATATGAGGACTGGACGTAGGTCAAAGTGGTTGTGACCGAACCAGTATAACTCCCGGTGCACACTTCGGTGATATTTCTCCTTACTCATTACTGTTTTTAATTCCTCTGCTAAAGTTTTATATTTCCGACGAAATTTTAGTATCACCCAATTCACCCCCCTCTTGGGTGAAACGCTTGTTCTAACAGATTTGTGCCCACACGAAATTTTGGAGGTTGGTGAATCAAGAAATCTCTTTGGCAAAGTGAAAGAGGTAAGTGAGACTAATCTATCTATCTAAGTTTTATGCCAAATGGTTTAGTTTGAAATTTCAGGAAATTTTGGCCTTTAATTTGAAAATGATGACCACTAGGCTTTTGGCATAGTAATAGTATGTTAGGAATGTATATGGATAGATAGGATTGATTGGGAATTGAATGATTGAGTTTAGTGATTTTGGAAAATTGGTGATTTGTGTTGCCCAAAACCAAAGCATGATAATGTAGTAGGATTTAGATAATTCTGATGATTCCATTGAATTCCTTGGATGTTTTTATGTGGGAGTAGCTTTAGTAGAAGTTTTGGGTCTATTTGGATCAATTAGGCAAGTGTTAAGAAATGTGGTCAGTTTTGTTGTGTTATCTAGTTTTTGATAAAATAACTCGATTGAGAGTGAGTTCACTCGAGTGATAGATGAACATCACTTGGGTGAGGGTGAGTTCACTCGAGTCCTTTAGTGTGTTTTCCCTCTCTACTTCTAGTTTCTGTTGTACTTTCGTGGTTAAAGGCAAGAGTGCACCTTAACACTTGCGAGTGTTAAGCCGTCACTCGAGTGCTTTGTGTTCCACTCGAGTGCTCCTGATCCTTCAGAACTTTTATGCTCTCAGTTCTTCACTTTATGTGCTTCACTTCCTAATGCTCAAGTGAGCATTTGGCTATCACTCGAGTATTGCTTTCTATGCTCGAGTGTCCTTGTCTCTGAAAAGTTTCTTGTGCTCTCGGGTCTTCACTCGCTGTTGTTTTCTCTCTAGTTCCCGAGTGTAGACCGTACCATCACTCGAGTGAGATTTCCTTCACTCGAGTATCCGTACAATATCACTCGAGTGAGGCCATCTTTACTCGAGTGTCTTAGTGAAAAATATCAAGTTCGAGCTTTCAAAAAGGGGATCTTTGGGGATAGTCTTCCAACCCTTTAGGGCTTGTGTTAGAGGTGTTTATAGGTACTAAAAGAGCAATAATTATAACCAAACTAAGAGTTAAGAAGTCATTGAGAATTGGAATAGAGAATTGACACTTCATCCCTAATTATGAATATAGGATTTGACATTTGCCGTACTCGGGAGAGACCGGTGCCAGAATACACCTGGAAGGACCAAGGTAGTGACTCTTCTCTCATGTTGTGTATGATGTTTTGGTATGCATGACTTGTCATTGAGTTTTATGAACTCTATGTGCCATGGTCCATTACAGCATGAGCACTTCAACGTGAGCCATTTAGGGATTGACGTTGGTCATCTCTAGCTCGGCCGTTGAACTGCCGTTGTAATCAACATAGATCTTTGTGAATCTGACCCGTGGTGCGGCATGTTGTGAATCTAGTCGTGGGCTGTGTGTATATATCTTGCATGTATGGCTTGTATATGAAATGCTTTATATGAATCCCAGCTGTGGTGAAATATATTGTGTGGACTGTTATGGTATAATGCAGCGTGAGCAAACATAAGGGTGACATGAGTCATACCTGCCCTTACCGCTGTAATTGTCATTGCAGTTACTATGTGTGTGTGATTATTTGCTTTCATGCCTTATTGTTGTGCATACTATGAGTGATTTGTTACTATGGGATTCTTTAGAATCTCACTCTCCCAAAAACACAAATTTTAGATAGGGCTGAAGGATCTAAGGGAAAGCGAGCGATGAAGAGTGGATAGAGCTCCTGGCTAGGAGTTTTATTTTTGAAATTGGTTATCATACTTGTAAATCATTTGGATATATTTTGTTGGGAATTACATGTACAGATTGGATAGTATTTGTGTAATCCCCTTATTATGGGAAACTCTATAGGCAATTGTGCCTTGTAAACCCTTTATTAATTAACAGAACTCGAGTGTGTCGGGAATTTATGTTGTACTTTGATATGTATGAATGAAATCAACCTGTACAGGCCATTTATGCATTGAGATGTGAATATGAGACCACTGTGAGCAGGTTTTGTAAAAGATTTTTGTAAACCCTGAGTTGGGCAAAAACTGTATTTTCTAAGTCCCAATTTGTATTATGGTCTCTAATTCTACATTAATCACGTGTTTATAAATGTAAAACTCAGCCTAGATTATGAAGGGGGTTACACTAAGAGTGGGTACAGAGGAATATAGATAGTGGGTGTCATCAAGTGTCATGGGAGGTTCCTGTGGGACTCCTATTAAATCATCTTAACATTATTAAAGCTCAAATAAGGAGATAGACCTTAGAGTAGGCAGGGGAAGCATGGTAAATTTATGCTTAATCTTTGGGGCACTAATGATTTGTTTGAGGTTGTTAGTCACAATATGTATTCAGCAAAGATGATTAACTGTATGTGCTTAAGCCATAAGACCTGACGGACTAGTAAGTCCTTAGGCCGATAGAATGTTATATGTTTGAAAATGATGATGAGCCAACGCTCGAGGTGGTAAGACCCAATATGCAAGGTTGTATAGGACAGTATCCCTAGGCTATAAGACATGTGTGTCTAGCACTGTGGTTGATGCCTAGCATGATGACATTAGACCAGTGTGTCCAAGGTAATGTTTTAAGGTTGACAAAACATTCAAACTATACCAGGTTTCATATGGCATGCCTCTTATAGCCCCAGGGTATGTGTTTGAAACTTGGGAAGGCAAAAGAAACCCGTTATCAAGGGAGCGGGGATAGCCAAAATGCGTCCACCTCACCACATATCTCCGGGTCCTGGAGGAGTGACGTGACTATAGGGGTGTGACTAGTCGAGGCAATAAGACCAGTATGACCAAACGATTTGGTGTCCAATGGTTAGTTTAATGGTACCATACTTGGTATAGATTTGCTACTTACCTTTAGGTAGCGGGTTAGAGTCTAGGAAGGCTACAGAAATCCACAAGGGGGTGGAGATATCTTGCCTTGGGCCTGATGGTTAGGGCTTATCGACAAGGCCGGAACCATATCCCTTGGGCCTAGATTGGGCTTACTAACAGGGGTAGACCATTACATAAAAAGGGTGATTGTGCGATTCGGGCGGAGTTCCAAAGAGGCTATGAGGCCTATAGAACCAAGCACTGTGGAAAATGACCAGTGGGTCCTATGTTTGATTGCACGCTACATACTATGTACGGAATGGATGATGAATGCGGAACACTATCTAAGATTTGTGATAAGAATATGGTGATTGTATTGCATACTCGATGAGCTTGTAGATCAAAGAGATAGATTGAATATGATTATTTGTTGTATGGCTTGTGAGCCTGCACTTGATAACAGAATGAGTTACACTATAAGGCTAAGTGCATTGGGGCGGTGTTCCAATAAGGCAACAAGGCGTAGAATAATATACTAAGTATCCTGATGGACAATCAGTACAATAATGGGTTGGGTGACCCATAAGTACAGAATGTGCTGAATATGTAAGAGTTGATAGGTAGTTCAACCACACATATCAGGTAAATTGTGGTGCATGCATTATAAGTATGCATAACCTAGGGATGAGTTACATAGTGAGATAGGATTAATGCCCAAATTTTAGACGTTCAAATTTCAAGGACGAAATTTATTGAACGGGGGGAGAAATGTAATATCTTGAATTTTGGGATTGGAGGCTTGGGAATAAGCCTAAATTAAGCGGACTGCTAAGCCCCAGTTTAGTAGGTGTCCTAAATCTATTCCCTAATATTGCTTATATCTTTGGGGTATTAAAGGGAATAAAATAGTGAATTAAATGTTAGGATCGGCAGGCATAGCAGAAGAATTTTATAAATTTTACCGATCCTAATCGAGGATCTATCATTGGTGTTTAAATCGGGTTAGAAAGAACTCGTACCTTTTTCAACTTAGGGTTTTCACGATCTCTAGGAGCCAACACGTTAGGTCCACTTCCTCTACCGTTATCCACACGAATGCTCTCCAATCGAGACTGTGTGCTAGCGCCTCCAATGTTTTTAGGGTGTCCCTTACGACTCTGAATTCTCATGCGCGTATGAGTATATCTGCTCTATCAAGTTTATAACCTATGATGGCTATATTCAAATTTCAAAACTAATCATCATTAATTTCAAAATTAATCGACAATTAATTATCTTGATGAGCTAATTAAATAAATTCAATTTAAATTAAATCCGTCGAACAGTTTTAATTTAACCTATTTATTTAATCCAAATAAAGAGCCATTAGATTTAATTTATCTTCATAAATTAAATCTGAGATACTATATCTCTATCATGTTAGTTATTAAATTTAATATATCTTAATAAATTAAATTTAAAACTAACACAATATAATAATATCATATAATATATATATACATATATATATAATATATAAGATATGTATTTCGAAAATATATATCTATATCATATTATTAATGAATTTTATATTATATATATAAATATAAAATTCGTCTACCCTAAATTAAACATTATCTCGTGTTGGGTCATTCTTGTGTGTGACCTTGTAGGCCCATATGAAGTTGGCAGTGGGCCAAAAACTATACTAACCCAAAAGTCGCAAGCAGCCTCTAGCAAGACATTACGACTACCTAAATCATACGAGGATCGTTATCACAATGCAACCTGTCATACAACTATGTCACGTCCCTTTTGTCACATGATATATTGATCAAGGATAAGGCATGGATAATGTCATCCTCTTGTTCCTGACCATTACTTTCTCGATTCCTAAGTAACCTGACAATAGAAATGGAAACTCCTTTCCATTGTAGTATGGCCATACATTTCTCAGACTCACTCATCGAGGGGCCCAGTAATATCTCTCTACTAATGTGAGCAACAAATTCCATCTTGATCATTCATATTCCTCTGCATGAAAAACTACCAAGCCCTATCATAGCCTTTATCATCACTTAGTCAAAAGTGACTTTTGACTAGTTCAAAGCTTAGCAACCTCATGTAGGAATCCATGATGACCTCAGGTTTAAGGGTATTATGACGTGGTTATACATGAGAAAAACTTATCACTTGATACATGTAGCTTTCTCATAGTGGGTCGGTCCAGCACCTTGTACTCTTACAAGTGCCTAAGACTTTGATTCGTATCTCCATATCTTATCAAAGTCAAAATGGTCTTGTTTCATCTTTGCTCCTGCATAGATGACCGACCAGGGACATTTTAGGACAATCTTCATGAATTATCCTAGGATACAATTATCACAGTTAACATGCAAATATTATGATAATAGAATGAAGAAATTTCATTAAAATAATAATGTTCAAAGTACACTAATTGGCCCTTAGGGCACAATTTCCAACATTAAAGAGTATGAGAAATTTGTATACAAAAATGGAATTTGCTGGAGTTGTAAGTGCATGCCGTTTCATTGCTTCCAGTGAGGCAGTGTTATTGTGCAATGTATTTCATTAACCAATGGCGTTCACAAATTATGAAATTTTACAGGGTGAAAGTAAACATCCTAAGCTTTAATTGATAGGTCATATGATTCAATTAAAGTTATATACAAAAAGTTATGAATTTTTGAAGTTAGTCCAGAAAAACTATGAATTTTCTAGAACAGCATGTAAAGATTGGAAAATATGGGAATATTGTGCTTCTATTTGGCTAAAGGCTATATCTTTTCTTAAAAATAAAATCAATAAGGGTTTTATAGCCTTTATAATCACTCATATTTGATGTCTACAAAATTAGTTATGATTTTTCAAAGTTTGGTCAGAAATTTGCCAAAATTGCCAATTGTTGCAAAATTGGAAAATAAAATGTGATGGCAATTGTGTAAATTGTGGAATAAAGAAATAGGAGGGAAAATAATTATTTGGATCATAAACATGCTAAGTGTCCTTAATCCAAGACAAGAGAAATATATAATAATTGTTGAACTTGAGCACGTGTTATTATCATAAAATAATAATTATTGGTGATGAAGTTAAGGCAAATTGAATTAAGCCCAATTACTTCCTAAAGGACCAAGGGTGACATTTTTTTTGGGCCAACAATAGGGGAGGAATTGGTTTAATTGAAATGGGATTTTATGACACAAGTTAACAAAGGATAAAGCCAAGCAGAAGAAGAGTGATGCCATGCTTATGTTATAAGTGAATTATCCTACCATTCATTAATTAAGGGATTATGTAGGATATTTTTAAACTCTTCCTTCATCTTTCTCATTCCCATTTCATGTTCCAACAACAAAGATAGAGAGAGAGAGAGAGCTTGGGAAATCTAAAGAAAAGGAGGAGAAATCTAAAGGTAAGACCTTATGGATTCAAGTTTTAAGACTTCCAATTTGTATAATCTCCTCTCTAATCTCTTCTTCTCCATGAAACACTATGTTTAGCAAGCGAATCTCAAGGAAGAGAGAGAGGGTGGTCAGCCTTAGAGAGAGAAACTCCAAGAATCAAGAGGTAACTTCCAAAATCTCAAATCCTTTAGTGTATTGTTGTGTGTTATTGTGATTCTTGGCTTGGTTTGTGAATTGTTGGTAGATTTTGTAAATTTGGGAAGGGAAACCCTAAGGGGTTATGCTGCCCAAAATTAGTCTAATTATGTTTAGAATGTGGTTAAGTAGTTAAATAAATGACTAGAAATATAAAGAATGTGGTTTATGGATTGAAATCAAGAAATTCTATTTTTCCTAATTTTTATGAAATTTCATCCAAATCTGTTTTGGGCTGTATTTGGACTGGATTTTGGTGTTTTTGATAATTTCATTGCGTTTAGAATGGAAATTGTGTAGGGTTCATATTCGGTGTGAAGTGAGGAAAGCCCTAGAAAGTGAAATGACAAAAATAGCCTTAAAACCCTCACATAGGGGCTATCAGGGGGTAAATTCATAATTGGGGCTAGAATTTGAGAAAACAGAGCTCAAAAATGGATTCCTTAGGTGCAAATATGTTGGAATAGCCTGAGTCAAAATTTTAGGAAAAGTGCGGTCGGACAGGGTATGATGAGGCCAGGCGGGGGTCCCGGGGGCATTTTGGTAAATTTTCACCATAGGCTAATGTAACCATAATAAAAAATATGAAAGTGCCTAAAATGGTACATGAATGGGTTTTAACCAAATTCTGTACATTTGATATTTTAGGACCGAGTTGGGAGCCTAAGCTTGGCACGTTTTAGGAGGCGGATGATTTGAGGCAATAAAAGGGTTAACATAGGGACTACCATATCTCATATACTATGTGACTATTTGTATGATGTGTGTTACTGTATTTTGTGATTGAACACATACAAGAGGCACATTAGCTGGTTGTGGTTAGGTGGCCAGCCAAGGTATACTTGTATTGCCTAGTTGTAGTCGGTGACTCGGCTTAGGAACACGTAGGGGTTTCAACTGGATGGTTGGCCCTGAACTTTGTATACACACACAGATTGATGTGAATTTTCATTTTACTTGATGCGGTGCATTGCATATTTAATTCTCACATTTTATATGTTGATAGTATGTTTCTACTAATATTCCCTCGAATCTCACCCCATTTTATAAATAAAATGTCTCATTGGGTGCCAGTGGCTCGAAATGCAAGGATGTAGAGACAGGAAACTAAAGGACATGTTTCCTGAGATGAAGACAGTGGTTATATATGTTAGTGCAAGCGATT